>CAUJGJ010000093.1:2024200-2089200 GCA_963170055.1 Halisarca cf. caerulea
GTGTGTGCATGTGTGTGTGTGTGTGTGTGTGTGTGTGTGTGTGTGCGCGCGCGCGCGCGCGTGTGTGTACATGTGATACTTAAAAGCAAATTTGAAGCAATTTTGAATGCATGAACTGCACTTTATGTAACTGCTATACACTTGACATACGAGTTGCACCCATGTGACTAACTAACTAGCTTACTCTGAGCTTATTCTTGACATTACACTCAAATAGATTGATTAATTCACTTGATACAAACTCTTCACTCGATAGAAGGGGTGCACCCGCCACCCGAACTAGGGGTGAGGTGGCCGAAGGCCGCCTTCACCCCTAGTATATATAAATGCAAATGACTAAGCTTGGAGTACATCCAAGCAAAATATTTTGCTTGCTTGAATTGTAATGGAACAGCCTTACACTAATGAGTTTCCTAATAATCACAATGTCAAGAATCACTGACGCAATGATTATCCCTAGATAAAATATCACAGTTTCCATGATTACTGAAATACTGCCTAACTCTACTTTTCCAGGCAAAGTTTACTTCTTATCAACGAATAGAATGCCAGTAGGCCATTGATACCTGTAGCATTATATGTCCAGCAACTAGAATACATTACAGTAACTCAGAGCCAAGATATCAAACATGAGATTATATTCTCCAACAAAGGCTTGTCAGCAAAGCCCCAAGGTGTGAAATGCTATCTTCACTATGTGCTCATGCAAATGTCTGACCTTATCACTATTTACAAGTGCGTGTGTGCATACACACAAATAACAGAAATTACTCTAACGTAATTATCTGGGCAGCCCTGTATACTGTAACAATATGAGGAAATGTTTTAGATGAAAGATGGTACACAAGGTGGGATCACTATAACCTGGATTGGTAACAGTGAAGGTGTACGGTATAATGTCTAACAAACCTCTATATGTCAAGAGTGTCCTCATATCACTGAATGAACCACTTCCAACATCAGAAACAGCTCTCACTTGAACTTGATAACTAGTACCAGGAGAAAGGTTCTCCAGAGTGACAGATCTTGTTCTCACATCTCTTGTACTCCAACTAGTAGTACCAGTTCTTCTGTACTGTACTTGGTACTTGGTGACGGGACGATCACTTCGAGGTGCAGTCCAGGTCACAGTAAGAGCTGGTCTTCCTGATCTCACTGCTTTGGTCAGGATAGGAGGACCCATTTTTTGAGGTACTACATGCATACACAAAAGAAACATTATGTACAAAGCATGTACTATAGTTGTGGATGTGGATGGAATATTGACTACTCCATATGTAGGATTGACACTGAAAAAAACATGGCTGTCATACATTAGCACAAATTTCATTTTCGCCCGAAAACTAGTGATACAGTACAGTTAGAAGCATTTCAAAGCAATATTGGTAAATTTTTGCACACTAGCTACAAGACAAAGTAGTTTAAAGTTTTCATAGATCAGTCTCTTCGAAGAACTTTGACATCTTAGACGGCGATGTAAGGCTACGCCCTACCACTGGGATTTTAAGATGATTTTTCTTTTCATCTTTAATTTTCGCATTAAGCTAGAGGTCACCAGGAAGGGTCCAGAGGTCACATCTTTGCCAGTGAAATAAGCAAGACCCATACATTAGCGGGATCAGCCATTTTGGGACCAGCGGAATGGCTATGCGAGACTAGGCGAATGCATATGCATATACACAAGGCCATGTGTTGGATAATCGACAACTTCAGCGCTCTTTTGTTCGAGCCCTTGCTTCCAGCTGGGTACACTAATTTTAGTCAACTTTTTCAATTTTCTTTCTTACGAGATTTGATTGCGTTCCTTCTCAACTGCAGTGAAAACCTTCTTTAACAGCCTTTATTTGAGCAACTGTGATTCAAATGAAAAAGTTCCTGCAAATATGTATATATTCTAGGGGATGTAAGAATTTGCACAGTGTGCACTCAGTCCAACTAAACTCCGTCCAACCCTATACCCATCTAGCTTAATGAACCTATGTATAGCCCTATGCTTATCTAGCCCTATGCCTTTCCTTGCCCTTTGTCCACCTAGTCCTGTGCCTGTTTTACAACTTACTCTTGTTCCAAGTCTTTTGGAGGATTTTTTTTGGTAAAACCTTTTTGCATGGTCCCGTGTCAATCCTACATCCTTTTACCATTTATAAATGGTTTTTGTACACCCTAAACAGTTACTATAGTTAGGAAATAAGTAGACACTCAGGTAGGTTATGTGCACATCAAGCAGCTGTGGGGTGTTCCTGTGGCTTCATACAAAGCAATCAATTAGCATCACATTATCAAGCTGTGATCAAGTGCGGTTGTGTTACTATTAAAGATGCTTTTTGATTACATAGCAAGGCAAGTAGAATAAGCACACATTCAAGTTTCAAACGTTTCAGTTCTTCATTTTTGAATATTTGCATGCACTTTCCCCTTTTTGCAGAATTGCACTTCAAATTGACTACAGTCTTTCCATACGAAAATCCCGTATACTTTCGCAATGATACATTTATGGATAATAGTCACCTGACGTGTGTGTGACGTGTGCTTTGGTTGAATAATTTTCTTTCCAAAAGGCAGAGTTGTAAATGGTATTCTTTAGTTCTGAAAGTTTGTACGCTTGTTTAATAAAGGATAAGACTAACTCTTCACCATAGGGGATTATGATAGCTCCTACCTTTTGTTTTATGTGCATGTATTCATAATTTTCTTCTCTCCAAAATCTACAAAAGTTGTGCATCTCAGGAACAAAGAAGCATTTCAAAATCCCCCACGGTGAAAAGTTAGACATTAATCCTAGGAACCTTTCTGGGTAGAAATCATAGAACTTTGTCATTGTTTAGAACTCTGCCTTTTTGACTAAAACTTCTTTTCTATGGTTTAGATAATGCTTATTTTTACCATTTGAAAAATGAGTTTGTAACAATCAAACTCTAGAAAAGTAAATTATAAATGCTACTGTAGCATTTTGACTATTCGTTTTTGTTGTTTATCCTTTGTGTAAGGTACATATGTGTGGGTGTGTTTACAATCAATACTGGTGGTGGCCATCTTGTCTCAGGTTCTATGTGCTTATAACTTACCTGCGTACTAAGTAGACTAAATTTACATATTACATTCTGAATATACTTCAAGGAAGTTAAGCCTATTAGGCAAACATTATATCAATTCTGGCTTCACCTTTCTTCATCAGGATTTTTGGACAATCTACACACAAAATAGTCTAATTATTTCTGAAACCATTTGTGGGTCTAAGACCCATTACGCAAACTCTATGGTCACATTGTCATACACCATCACGTTAAGAGTATTTCACAAAATTATTCCAATGATATTCAGAAGAGAAATTACAAAAACAGCAAAATGACTATGTTTCACGGAATAAGTCCAACATACTTACCTCTATATGTAGAGAGTGTTCTGACATCACTGAATGGTCCACTTCCAACACCAGAAACAGCTCTCACTTGAACTTGATAACTGGTACCAGGAAAAAGGTTCTCCAGAGTGACAGATCTTGTTCTCACATCTCTTGTACTCCAACTAGTAGTACCAGTTCTTCTGTACTGTACTTGGTATTTGGTGATGGGACAATCACTTTGAGGTACAGTCCAGGTCACAGTAAGAGCTGGTCTTCCTGATCTTGCTGTTTTGGTCAGGACAGGAGGACCCACCTTTTGAGGTACTACAGAACACAATTTTTTTCTGTAAAATGTACCGTTTTTGTGCATTAATGAAGACTCTGTTAGTACTGATGACTAAATATCCCCTATACAATTATGTCATGTATGTATTAAACAACCTGTTTCAATAAAAACTCTTTCACATAGTCAAAGTAGAGCTAGCAGTCAATGGAAATGTCAATACATCATATCCTCATTCACTTACTACCTCAATTCTATTGTACGGTTGCATCACAAGATGATCGAGTGTATAACCCCAAAAATCTTTAGCTCAATTACATAACAGATGTGTAACTGCACACTCAATAGCATTACTGTAACATACACCTCTGCATGTGGAGAGTGTTCGCACATCACTGAATGGACCATTTCCAACATCAGAAACAGCTCTCACTTGAACTTGATAACTAGTACCATGAGAAAGGTTCTCCAGAGTGACAGATCTTGTTCTCACATCTCTTGTACTCCAACTAGTAGTACCAGTTCTTCTGTACTGTACTTGGTATTTGGTGATGGGACGATCACTTTGAGGTGCAGTCCAGGTCACAGTAAGAGCTGGTCTTCCTGATCTTGCTGCTTTGGTCAGGACAGGAGGACCCACCTTTAGAGGCACTACAGAAAACAAAAACTACTATGTAGTGTGCATAGCATTTAGCTGTGGATGTGGATGTAATGTACACAACATTCGTTCGGATATTAGTGCACTATGTACATCAAATTAAACTTTTAAAAACTAGGTATTTTGATATCTTCCAAGTACCAGCAGTAGATACTGAACAGTATAATTCAAGTAAATATTTTGCATCAATTTTAGCTTTACTTGTCTTTACAGGCAATTTGGTCAAAATGTTCAAATATGCGTTGAACTTCTTGTGACATATGCAGCAAAAGTACCTTAACCATTTTTCGGGAAATTGCGTCTTTCTTACTTTTTTAGTTATAATGATGGTTCAGTCATATGAGCAAGTTTTGCACACGTATTCCTACAAAAAACCGACAAATTAACTACGTTTATTATGGTAGCACAGAATCAGCCATTGTTCAGGAAGGCTTTGCAAAATAATATTTCCATTAGTTGGTATACTGTCCGTGGATGTGATGTTGCTTATAATTGTGCATTGATTCCTGATGTCTATGTGTCTTTACACTGGAAGGCTGATATGAGAATTATATTCATAAGGTCTTGGTTGTGGTTCGTTCTCAGTATGTGATGTTAAAAAATGGCTGTATTCACCGAGCAGAGTTTAGAATCTTTGAAACTAACAAACTAAGGGGCAAATGGACCTGAAAATCACCCGAGACATTCTGCGAAAGATTTAAAATTGAATTCTACAATAAAAAGAACTTCGTTGACAATTTCGATTTCTTCGTGGCTTTGCCATTTTGCTATGTTTACATTAGATGGTTTGGGTACCTTTTCGCTGTACAGGTCACATATTATCTGTGAGTGCTAGCTATTACTCAATACCTGATATACTGTACGTATACCTTATCATCACTTTGACTAGCTACACCATGCTAAAAACTAGCTCATGAACAACCTTAAGCTGTGATTATCATGATCTTCACAACAACGTCAAAAGTCACCGACAAAAAGAGTAATATGATAATCACTGTACAAAAATATCAAGTTTTCTCACAATTATTAAAATAGTCACAACCCTATTGTCAAGTCGAGCTTTGTCCCATTTGAAGAACCTCACATTGACATGTGTACATTTGAATCCTCCAACATAAGGACACCACCCTATACAGGACAGATTAATGTCGTCACAGTGGTGTCCTTACTACAGAGATTTCATTGTAGTACAGTATCATCAGGTTCCCAATAGTCCAAACTGTGGTGAAAGATTCCTTGAGCTTTGTACCTTCTACTGTTTGAGTTATGTCCCATGTTATGTGGCTGAAGACTTCAGAAAACAACGTAACCTTCCTGGACATAACAGCCATGCTTTGAGCTACCAGGTTCCAGGAATCTTTTTGGCTACTTATGAATCTAAGGAGTCGTTTGAACCTATTGGCATGTTCAGAAGCTGAAATTTTGAACACAGATTTTGCTTTATTTGTTTTTTCAGCAGTAGCTGAAGAAAATGCTTGTAGTGAGACGTTTGACTTATAAATTGCTTTGAAGAGAACACAAGTATAACGTCAATATGTTTGCAACGTAAAATATTAAGTTTATGTCAGCATTATCCCATCCAAAAAGCGAAAAAGGGAGGTTATTTTGAAAGTGTCTGTTATTTTGTGTTATGTCCAAAATTGGACATAACTCGCATGCATATTAAATCACATATTGCACCTCTTTGAAATAGTCTTAGTTAGTAGTCAATAGTCTAGTGTAGCCATACCACTCCCCCTCCATTTATGCGTAGGGGGAGTGGTCTGGCTAAGTGAGACTAAGTGTTCAATGCAAGTGTAGTACTATACTATGCACTTCATTATCAAATTACTAATGTCATTGTATCATAATTCTCATGCCCTGTTATAATTCTATTATTAGACTGCATAATAAATCAAGTGCATACCCTCAACCACAAGTTTAGCCCATCATGTAATAATATAACTGTGCATATACAAAAAGTTATTGTATGTTGACTGCAAAGTATAGCATACAAATAGCACACATATGTATATACTGTACCTCTATACGTATAAAGAGTTCTCATATCACTGAATGGACCACTTCCGACATCAGAAACAGCTCTCACTTGAACTTGATAACTAGTACCAAGAGAAAGGTTCTCCAGAGTGACAGATCTTGTTCTCACATCTCTTGTACTCCAACTAGTAGTACCAGTTTTTCTGTACTGTACTTGGTATTTGGTGATGGGACGTTCACTTTGAGGTACAGTCCAGGTCACAGTAAGAGCTGGTCTTCCTGATCTCACTGCTTTGTTCAGGACAGGAGGACCCACCTTTTGAGGTACTACGCATAGAAATGGAAATAATATCAGCAAAATCTAGAAGTATTGTTATACATAATCCATCATTGGAAATATCAAGGACCCCATTTGCATGCACATGTGTTACTAGGGCACTTTGGAGTAACTTGCAGTCATTATAATTTTATTAGTTATGGGAGGGATATGTGAGTAAAATTATAGATATATATATAATTGTAGAGCACCAAATGCATGGTCAAATGCATGATCATTGTATTCCAAAAAAGCAACGTACACCCTATTTATGCTGATGTACATTACATACAAACCAGGTAGCACCACTGCAAAGGTATATAATACATTACACTAAAAACATACATACATGAAATAAGGCAAAAAAAACTTGCAGGGCAGGGTTTCTTTCAGGAAATATGTCAAGGGGGGGAGGGGTTAAATTTACCCATGAGGAATATGTGGGAAGGCAAGTCAAAAGCGTTATACGATATAACATATGCAGTCATGATGTGATATAGAGCATCCATGTATATTATCTATGATGGAAAATCTTGTATAGCATCTGTTACCATGGTATCAACATGATCATACAGTGATTTTATATTGTATGCTTGCCCAAAGTACACAAACAGATTCCATAATGGGAGGGTTCTATCTAGGATGAAAATTTTTGGGGCAACTTCAGTATTAAAGGGAATGCCTGCCATGCGAAAAATGATCGTGTTTTGATGTATATATTATTCTATCTATGTAGCTGGGTTTCTTCCAGGTTAATGATCATGAGGTCAATAACAAACATTAAACTAAAGAAATGTAAGGGGCAGATGTGTACATACGTACATGGCATTCTAGATGTCTAAAACACATGCAGTGCAGTGCATGATGTAAAGAGGTGCAGATGTGTATGTATGTGGTATGATTGGTGTACATAACTATATGGCTATAGGGGGGTCTGGGATTATGCTTCCCCAGGGAAGCATAATTTAGGTTACCTAACTTTTAAGGTGGTATTTCTAGCCATTTTAGACCATTTAATGTTGATTTTGACACTCAAGTAGGCCCTTCTTTATAGTATATTGTACTGCAGTTGGAATGGTTAAGACACAAGCGCTCGGGCTGTATGGCATATAAAATGCACTCACTCTCAGGTATGAAGTGTAAGGGAAAGCTGCCATTTGTATTCCATACAGCCCTCAAGCCTATGTATGTCCTAGACACTAAATAGAATAAAGTTGGTATACAGATTGATTGCTTTATAATCCACCTGAGAACATCTGCAACATCTAAAATTCCTCTACAGGTAGGGGTATGTACATGGTCACTGCCATAAGGTAAAATTAGTCCCTACCTCATGCTAGCTACTGTGTAGGGGAAAACAGAGACACAATTTCCTGTAATGGATGGCTTATAATGCAATTGCACAGCTTAGCAGAGAGAATTGTCATAGTGTCAAGATCAGAAACTATAGACAATGTGTTCATATCATTCTAAATGATCCTACTTAAATTACCATAAATACTAACATTATATTTTATAAAATATTACTCTTGCGAATTTTTAAGGGGGGTGGAGGGTACCCCTGCAGGGTTTCTTTTAGGGGGGGGGGGCAGGAAATGGAAATTTCCTGCCCCCCCCCCCCCTAAAAGAAACCCTGCAGGGGTAAATCATCAGTTCTCCAAAAGCAGTGGAACAAGGCAAGGAGATTGTTGCAAAGAGCTGGATGGACAGCCTAGACACGATCATGTTGAACAATACAGACCTGCACGCACTTGAGGCTACAGCATAGGGCTAGGCATGCTTGAGGCTTGATGGGCTTAGGCTTAGAGCTAGACATGCATGTTTGAGATATGCACGATAGTGATAGGGAAGGACACTTTACATACATGATACGTAGGGTTAGACACTTTACAATTTACCATTGCTAATGGTGTGGAAGGGAATCAGCTTTAGTATTGAAAATCACTACACAGAACAGTTTGCAATCAGAAGGAATACATGTGTGTCATGTGTGTCTTACTGTGTGGTTGTTATACATCCACGCAGTAAGGAAATTCCTCTACATTAATTATGCAGGACTCTGTATTTATCTCTCCAAAATCAGAAAACTGGGGTGAACCCACAGCTGTTACAATCCCATAAAAAGGCCATGAGCTATAGCCAGCATTCCCATTCAGTCCAGATAGCAATAGCATGCAACTTATATCGTTACAGTATACATATTTAATGCATACTACTGTACATACGTCGGTAAGTCAGTAGTGTTCTCACATCACTGAATGGACCACTTCCAACATCAGAAACAGCTCTCACTAGAATTTGATAACTAGTACCAGGAGAAAGGTTCTCCAGAGTGACAGATCTTGTTCTCACATCTCTTGTACTCCAACTAGTAGTACCAGTTTTACTGTACTGTACTTGGTATTTGGTGATGGGACGTTCACTTTGAGGTACAGTCCAGGTCACAGTAAGAGCTGGTCTTCCTGATCTCACTGCTTTGGTCAGAACTGGAGGACCCACCTTTTGAGGTACTATAGGAAACAAAAGTGTAGCAACATCTAACTAGGGAAGTGGATGCAATATACACAGTATTCATTTGGATATTAGTGCACTAGGTATGTATATCAAATTAATTTTTAGATACCAGATATTTACGTAGATATATTCTATGCACAATATAATTTATGTATTACCCCCACCTATGTTGATCAAAATGATTTTGTAAATAGAAAATCCAAAATTGAATACAATATACAATACATAATATCATAGAATAATACTGATTATAAACTAACGTAAAATAAAACCGTCATTTCATGATTTTGAAGCATTTATCGTGCAGTTAAAATGGCTGATTCAAGTGACAGAAACCGGTGGCCAGTTCAAGGGATATTTATAATACATCAGAATAATATCCTACATCACATCACAATATGCATGTCTACCCCACAGTTTAGAAGGATGATCCTGCATCGATGCCTCCTTGTCCCTCTTTTTTTAGAAACTATGCAACATCATTTTATTGCACAGGACCATTCCATAGTGACAATTAACATGCTCAAGTATGATATTTTGGTCAGTAGCTCCCATGCATGCCACAGTAACAGAACAGTTAGCACAAATTACCTCTGCCTACAACTGGTGATAGTGTGCGGCTAAAGGCTCCAGTTCCAGCTGCAGAAACAGCTCTCACATTAACATTATAACGTCTCCCAGGAACAACCGATGCTAAAGTTGCTGTTACTGTATCAGATCCTGTTACAATCACTGTCTTCCAACCACTAGTACCAAATTCCCTATACTGCACTTCATATCTGGTGATATTAAGGTCACTTTGCGGTTTGGTCCAGGACACTGTCAGAGCTGGTCTTCCTGATACTAATACTTTGGTGAAAGATATTCCACCAACTCCTGATGGAACTGTACAACAGGATAAAAGGTACAGTAACATACATGGATGATGGTATGACACCATATGTCAAGATGAAAATGTGAAAGTCTAGTCACATGCACAAAGTGGATACAGTGATATCTCAGAATAAAGGACACTTTGGAACAGCGTACTTTGTCCTTTGTAAGAAGGTTGTCCTCTTTAGGAAGTTCAAAATGTATTAGAAGTCAAGGGCATAGCAAGGATTTTTTTTCTACTGAGACAAAACTTTGAACCTAGCCAGTTTATCATGATTAGAATTTCAGCCAAGGCATATTGCGATCTCAAGCTATGTTCTTGGTAGAGAGGCTGTCCTGATTTCAGAGCATCTACTATCAGAGACTTCACTATCATGACATTAGCAGGGATGGCAGGCTTTTTATTAGGGTAGGCTTATTTTATACTGTATTAACTGATACCAAAATTACAGTTACTATACATCTCACAAAAATCATTACATATGGCTGGGACAGAAAATTAAGTGTATCCTTCCATTGCAGCATGACTACAGTCATACAACACAACATGCTACAAACACCCATGCAGTGCTGCACAGTTGGTCATTGGTCATTGGTCATTTTCCATACAAAAATGCCTTTGATCGGACACTTCAGCGTTCTTGTTGGACATTTTATCAAGACATGATGTCACCCTTTGACATTGCATGGTTAAAGAAATAAAGTTAAAAAAAAAGTTAAATCTTAATATTCAGACAGGATGCCCCTTCAGCCCCTGGTCTTCTAGACGGTCCTGTGATCACATACATACAATCTCATATACACAAACAAACAATCTAATAATTATCAGTGTTCAATCAATTTGCTGGCTATAGTTCAAAGGTAGCATAAAGCCAACAGGTGACCATGTGCTTAATTGATAATGTGCACTTATATGCAACAGTATGCATGGTTAGATTCTACAGTATGACAAGAAAGGCAACGAATAATTATCTCTGCTTGCATTTTGAGATATTAGTCTGCTGTACAGCCCTAATCCAACTTCAGAAACCACTCTGACTTGGACTTCATAACAGTTTTCCAACCAGAAATGCCACTACCACTTACTCTGTACTGCACTTCATATCTAGTGATAGCAAGGTCACTTTGTTGGTGCATTCAAGGACACAATCAGGGCTGGATGTAATTTTTATTGGAATAAATATGCAATAATAATCCTACTGTACACTATACTACTGCTCCCTCAATCATCCAGTTTTCTTTATATCCGCACTTGCATATGGAACAGATGTCAATGGATAAGTGAGGTCTCATTGTACATCATTCATTAGCAACATTTAGTCTAATATCAGTCGTCAACGCAAAACCCTCAAGAAACACAATCTATAAATTACCATTATACGTATACTCATATGCACAAAAGGTATCAATAAATACTGGATTATTATATTGTTCAATTAAACTCAGATAACCATGGACTGTTTGGTTATTCATATGCACTTGCATCAAATACGTCATAGGAGGCAATGAGCTACTTTTAGTAAACTATTGAATCTGCATGGATCACAAGAATGCCTGCTATGCATAGACTACCAAGAAAGACAGATAACTACCTCTGGGTGTAGTCTGTATTAGTGTGGAGCTGTAATTCCCAACTCCAACTGCAGACACAGCTCTTACTCGGATGTCATAACTTGTGCCACCAGCAAGGGGTGATATAGTTCTTGGTGAAGGATTGGGTCCTGTTACCTTTACAGTTTTCCAACCAGAATTGCCACTACCAGTCACTCTGTACTGCACTTCATATCTAGTGATAGTAAGGTCACTTTGAGGTGCCCTCCATGACACTCTCAGAGCTGGTCTTCCTGGTACTGCAGCTTGAGTTACAGTTGGTATATCAACTGCTGATGGAACTGAAGTAAAGATAACAGGTTAACAAAGTTAAAGGGTCATAGTATCATCATGAATGGGTCAAGTATTAAACTCTCGTACATACATAAACCACATATACATACTTGCCGGAGGAAATTTCCAATTCACCAGTATACAAAAGCCTCGATTGCCTCAGGCTCCTGCTGTTTCTCCTTCAAACCCGAGATACTTAATCTCCTTGAAGATTTAGTTATGGCCTGGCGCGGACAACACACTTACTCAGGATAAAAAGACTAAGGCAAGCGAACGAAAAAAGGATTCTCCAAAAACACTTGGAACAAGGGTAAGTTGCAAAACCGGTACAGGGCTAGGTGGGCAAAGGGCAAGACAGGCATAGGGCTAGACGAGCATAGGTCTACACATACATGAGGCTAGACGGGTATAGGGCTAGACAGAGTTTAGTTGGACTGAGTGCACACTGTGCAAATTCCTACATCCTGCATGTGCAGCACATTATACAGTACATATGTGCTGCGGGATGTAGAAATTCGCACAGCGTGCACTCAGTTTAACTAAACTCTGTCTAGCCCTATATCCGTCTAGCCTCATGTATGTGTAGCCCTATGCTCGTCTAGCCCTATGTCTGTCTTGACCTTTGCTCACCTAGCCCTGTACTGGTTTTGCAACTTACCCTTGTTCCAAGTGTTTTGGGAGAATCCTTTTTTGATAATGCCTTCTTTCACGATCCTGTTTCAACCCTACATCCGTTTACCATTTTTAAATGGTTTATACATTGATATATGTCTAAGCCAAGATATATGCATGCAATATACTGTATACATGAAATCACAGAACACAATGTCCACTTAACAGGTACATGTAGCAATTAACAATCACAGCCAGCCATGCAGTATCTGGAAATCAAATAATCTGACTCTTTACTCTAAAGAAAATAAGTAATAGTTATTGTATGGCAAGCTGGGCATTGGCGTATTTATTGCTCGAGGGCGAGTGCAATAAAGAGCCATTGCCCAGCTAGCCATACAATAACTAGCTTGTTGTGAGCACTTAATTTTAACGCACAACGAATAGCAGCATTGCCAACATAAGTGATTCGTTCTTTTGTTTTAAAAACTTTTGACGTTGACTCCTAAATCGAATATCCATAGCAGCAAAGTGTTTTGCTGGGCACTAGAATTGGCCATGTTATCGAAGGAAGCGAGTTTCATTCGTTCTTTTGTTTTGAACTTTTCAACGTTTGATTATAGTAAACAGGGCAAAAGTGAGTAGTAGCTAGGGGCTCTTCTAGATTATTGCCTGGTTGAGGTCAGTTCTAACCGCAAGCAGGGCAACAACAAAAAATACTGCCCTGTCGGTCCCTTTGATCTAATGCCCAACCATACAACAATGGTTATTATAACATACACAACAACTGGATTGTCTTTACTCAAGAAACTGCATGTTCTTAGATTGCTATTGTTTCTCTTATCAGTATAGATTCTGAGATGGTATAGCAGATTGTTGTCAAAGGGTTTTGCACTGAATGACAAGTATAGAGAATCATATATATACAGCAGGGATGAAGTAGCTTGAAACCAGCAAACACAATGACAAACGAATGATGCCATCATGTAATCCTAGCATCATGACAGTGTAGAAATGATAGAGTAACTGTTGCTTGTATCACTGGCAACTCAAGCTGGTTGATTATTTTTCAATATACGTACATATGGAATTTTTGCTCGATGGTCAGCATAGTGCTGCTGAGTATGCAAGGAAGCAGAGAGAACAAGTATGCATGTTACTAGGGTACTTACTGTTATGTTACTAGGAGACAAAAGCATGTTTGTACAGCTATGCCCTGTTCATTGGAAAATGATGAAATATAAGTGATCAAGTTTGTCATTGGCTTCTGTTATACTCATTATGGTAAAGTTCTGATAATGTACGTGTGTAGTAGTAATTATTAGTCCTTATACTGGCTTCGCCATTTTCAAGATAGTTGATTCTCCTGCTTAGGGATTGTTTGAATCGAAAGCCATCTTCAAATTTGACCTGCATTCAATCCAAATGTGACATAAATTGGCTCTATTGTGTGCATGGCTGAAGTCACAGTGGTCCAGTATTTTCAAGTGGCCAGAATTTATAAAGTAGAATAGAGCAAGTGCTACATACGTATTTTAATCAAAGTTAAAAATATGAATAGTTAGGAGTAATGCAAGTCCTAGAATCAATCGTAATATTTTTGAACATTTAGGGCATTGAATATATTTTAGCAAGCTAACTGTACGAAGGAAATGTAATTATTGTAGTATAATAATATATTGAATCTAAATCACTATACATATAATACATTTGGTTAGCATGGTTGGATTTCAGTATACTTTGGTTAACGTATCATCACCTGCTTGGCGTTATTGCTCAATAGCTTGGAAAGAGCAGACATTTTGATGCAGCAAGTAACAAAGAAAGAAGAGTGAATTCATTTTAGCAAATCATTGTAAATGATAATAATTATTTCTTGACAGATGTACTGCATACAAACCAGCCACTACATGCTGTAAGGGAACATTATTAGCAAAACATAATCCAAGATAACAGTGAGTGGTCAAAGGAACGTAGTCGGGTAAATAAAACTAGCAGAAAACCTATAGCACATCACACAGGTCATTATGCATTACTGCCAAATGATACGTCTAATTTAGTAACACAAGACTGTGATGGCATTTTAAACAAACTGCTTTTATCTTCCTGTTAAATTCTTTTATCACCATGATTACGGATGTACATGTGCATAAGTATAATATTATTTCACTGATTTAAGTAGCTTACCTCTATATGTGGAGAGTGAGAGAGAGATATTATTAAAGAAATAGGATGAAGTAGCCTGAAATCAGCCAATACATGATAAAGGTACTACAGTATATGATGATATCATGACAGTGCAGAAATGATAGAGTTTATTTCATCCCTGGCAACTCAAGCTGGCTAATTTTTCTCCAGGTATGTATCGAATCTTTTGCTTAATTATTATTGAGTTTACAAGGAAGCATAGAGAAGCCTCCATGGTGCTTATGAAACTAATGACATGTCAGTCATCAGTTGGCACTGCTTGGGGAAGAAAAGAAGGCAATAGATGCCCTGCTCATTGAAAATGATGACGCATAGAGGAACATGAGAGATCAAGTCCGTCATTGGCTTTTGTGGTGTTTGTCGAGTCGGCTTAACATGATAATGTAGTAGGAATAACTAGTCCTTATGTTGGCTTCACCATTTTCAAGATGGTTAATGTTCCTGCTTAGGGATTGTTTGAATTAAATACCATAGTCAATTTGATATGGATTCAATCAAATGTGATGTAGATTTGAATCCAGTGTGTGCATGGCTGAAGTTACTGTGGTCCAGTAATTACAAGCAACCAGAGTTTATATGGACGTTCATGAAGTAGAATAGAGCAAGTACTACACATTTTAATGTGAGTAAAAATAATTATAGTTACGAGTTACACATGACCAGTGCATGAGCCAATTCAAACATAATATTTCTGAACATACTGTATAGGGCATTGAGCATTTCAGCAGGCTTGATACACTATGAAGGAAATGCAATTGCATAGTTACCAACTGTCCTTGATTTTGTATGACAGTCCTTGAAATTCTTCTGTGTCCTGCTGTCCCTGACACTACTACTAATGTACTGCAAAGTCCTTTGAGGCAAAGAAGAAGGGATATTTTTCTTGCTAAATTCACCTCACAAATTATCAAATTTCACTTTTTGTGGAAAATTTAGTGTCAATTCAGTTGATTCAGAATTTTTTTAGTTTTTTCACTCATCACCAGAATGCTAACTACAGTCGACTCCTGATATAAAGAACCATGAAATCCAGAAGAATTTGTTCTTTATAACAGGAGTTTTTTCTAAAGGAAGTGTATGTTAACGTGTTATAGAATGTGAGTAGTATAGCATTATAATACTTATAGTATTATATGCCATAATAAACAATAATGACCCATAGTGAACCTCAATTTTTAGTTAGTTTTTTTGACTAGCTTGTGCACTTTTATGTGTTTAAGAGCACAAAATCCACTTCGAACCTCATTTGAAATTTGCTGGCAGCAGTGATGAGTTCTTCATATCAGGAGTTTGTTTGTTGCAACAGAGGGAAAATGTATGCACACAAACTTGGACTTGGCAACTTGTTCTTTATAAGCAGAAATTCTATATAAGTGAAGTCCACTGTACTTATTTTGTAGACCGGATGACAAGTGTCCTGTAAAAGCAGTGAATGTTCTGCAACTTGTTGCAATTTATATTAATTATTATATTAATCATATTACAATAAGGCCTGGAAAATTTAATTTTATGTTTCTGGTCCCCTTCCTGGTCAAAACGTTTTGGTAAAAAAAGAAAAAGAAGTTGTTATAAAGAGAAGTCAGTGAGTGTGCTGGGTTCAAACCCTGACCAAAATATTGCAATTTATTAAATAATTGCACCATTGTACTTGTGGAACTAGTGCATGGCTGTCTCATGGTTGACTGACATACACTGGCTGATATGCGCTCCCAATTTAATTGTGATGTATAAGTTTGTATCATCTTTCAACTTGTTTCAATTCAACATTCGTATTAGCATTAACAGCGTCTGTTCACAGATACAAGGAATATACTACATGAATACCTTTAACAATGACTAGATTGAAAAATAAATAAAAATAAAAACCCTGGTTGCCTGGTCAATTTTCAAAGATGTCCAAGACCAGAAAGAAGGCCGCCTTCTCCCCTAGTGTACATTATAATGCAATAATTTTCTTATAAGCAATTTCACTGCATATAATACATTTGTTTAGCATGGTCGGAGATTAGTATACTTTTGGTTAAAGTATCATCAGCTGCTTGGTGCTAGTGGTCAATAGGCTTGGAAAGATAAGATGTTTTGATGCTTCAAGGAACAAAGAAAGAAGTGTGAATTCATTCAGGTAAATTATTGCTATCGGTAATCATATTATCCCAACAAATGCATTGCATACAAACCAGCGACTACATGTTGTAAGTGAACATTAGAATTCAGCAAAAGATAGTAAACGATAACAGTAAGTACATGGTACAATGAAGTTGGGCAAATGAAACTCATACATATAGAAAACCACTGGGACAGCAGGTCAATGTGCATTACTGCCAAATTATGCATGAGTAACACAAGATTGTGTATAGTATATTGAACAAATGGCATTATCTTCTTGTTAAATTATGTTGGCATTATAATTATGCATGTATGTACATGTACATGCATGTATCATTTAATTAAGTATCAGGATTCAACACACCTCTATATGTGGACAATGCTCTCACATCACTGAATGAACCATTTCCAACATCAGAAACAGCTCTCACTTGAACTTGATAACTAGTACCAGGAGAAAGGTTCTCCAGAGTGACTGATCTTGTTGTCACATCACTTGTACTCCAACTAGTAGTACCAGTTCTTCTGTACTGTACTTGGTATTTGGTGATGAGACGGTCACTTTGAGGTACAGTCCAGGTCACAGTAAGAGCTGGTCTTCCTGATCTCACTGCTTTGGTCAGAACAGGAGGACCCACCTTTTGGGGTACTGCAGAAATAGTTACAATTTTCTAATAATCATTTTTCTGACCTTCTTACTTGTTACTATTTATAACTACTTACATGGGATAGAGGATGATTTAGAGGATTGAATTACGAAGGAGAATAGCACTTTCTATAGATACGTATAGTTGGTACCGGACCACCAATAATTATTATTATGAAATTTGTGTTGTTTTTGAATAGATATGTAGATTGCGATGGCATATAAACAGATATGTATATATGCAGGATGTACAATAGAATCTCAAAAATACGACCACCCTTGGGACTGGTGCAAATGGTTTTAATTGTGAGGTAGTCTTATTTCTGAAAGTACTGTCAGGGACAGCACAACCGGTACAGCTACTACGGCTATGGTCATATCCCTTTCTGCCACAAGCTTACCATAAATTTTAAAAAGGCATTAAGGATCATGGCTTCTGAGAACAGCAGACGCATAAAACCTCAAAAAGTTTTATTCATTTAATATAACTGAAACTATAGTCTTTCAAACTATTTTGTTCAGTACTAACAACAAACTGAAATGCTTCTAAATCCTATCTGCTGTTGTCATGAGTCACCATGATGACATTGCACAACTACAAATGTGCGCAATTTATACTGTTTTATACTGTTGTTATAATGTTGCATGTACATATTAGGGCCTGTAATACTTTAGTCATCTCAATTGTCAGTATGTTGATGGCCGTACCAATCATACAGCTAGAGCTTGCTCCGGCCCTGACTGTCCAGAAGAGCATGGCACATCTGCATGTCATTCTGCAGACATAGGATGCACATAAGGCAATAAAACTGTAATAAAATTGTACAATCATACCTCTTTATTGTTACTCCATTATGATGATAAAAATGTGACCCCAAGTTTACCATCTCTTTCTACTGATGGGGTCATTTCAGAGCCTAATGTCCACAGAATACAGCAGTATCCACAAATTATTCTTAATTGCAAGGTTTTGACATTCAGAGGAAAAAATGTGGTCTTATTCTGAAACTAATATCCATGTAAAATTATAGGAGAAATTCTGCACTGCAACAAAGTGATCTTAATTTTGAGGTGGTCTTAATGCAAGGTTCTACTGTAATATAAGGTTACTATAAATAATGACAGCAAATTAAAAGATAGATTGAAGCCATACATGGATGAGTTCTCCTCAAGTGCCAAGTAGAGATGAATAAGTCCCAGACTATATCACTGGCCTAGAATCATAATTGTGGACTGATTTTTTTGTACACAAAGTCCTATTTATGTTGGACTTTTGAATTTTTTTTCGGGGGGGGGGATGCTGCAGCATTGAAATACACAAATCTCTAATAACTGTCCAGGAATGGGTGCTCATACTCCCAGTGTAGATTATAGCAGTCGGTCACCGGACATTTACCGGCAGTCTTGGTCACATGACGGGTTATGAACCTGTCTAACGGACAAAATGTCCGGCACACAAGAGTTACTAGTCTACAAGTGAACCTAGCTAAAAGAAGACTAAGGGACAACTTTCAACGGCCACTGTGCAAAAGTAGTAAATTAATTTTGGCAAAGACCAACAAACGCTGGCGTGGTTGTGATTCGCGAGGGAGAAAACGATACATCGCAAGTTTCGTTGGAGCCGGTGCGACTGGTACGCCCATATCCGTACCAATTTTTGGTCAAAACTAAGTTAATTTGCTAGCTAAACTATATTGACGAAGAAAATACCTTGTTCGATTTTCTAAAATCCAGCTTCTAACCTCTGAAACTGCCAAACAATCGCCGTGCCATTTTCTGTCATTTTGTTGTAATGTCAATGAGCATCATATTGCAACTTCATAAGTCCATTGTCTAGCGAAATTCTCCAGATAATACCACTATATTTAGCTGTAAAAAGCAGTTTTCTATGGGATACAGCATCTTTTCCCCCTTTCCAGGGCAAATGGCAATAATTTTTGCTTAGAATCATAAACTAACTTTATCTGTACCTGTACAAATACTAATTAATATTGCTTATAGAGATGGCCTTACCATTTAATATAAACTATGAGTAGCAAATAAGTTACAGAAATACTACATCTAAATGTTTGAATGACTGGTCCGGCTATGACAGGTGAAAACTACATCTGTCTGACATATTGTCAGGATTACCTCCTGAGGTTATAATCTGCACTGTACTCCAATCACTGTGCACAAGAGGAGCAATACCATAGTATTCTGATGTGAGGCATGCAGGGAAGGTATATGTATGGTAAGGTTTCTGGGGCCCACAAAAAGCATTACGATCAGTGCATGGGTATGAAAATGATGTTTGAAGAAGTGCATGAGCAAAGAAGCAAAACAAACAGTTTGTAAGCAGTAGCAATTAACATATAGTTGTGAGTTGTGGGTATTAACGAAGGGGGATAAATCAAGGTTGCAAGCAACTGCAAGATAAAGATGCAAAGAAAGGTTAATGGTGTCACCAGAACAGACAGTGTGAGTAATGAGGCTGTGAGAGAAAGTCAAAGTACTCAAAATACATGGTACGTACTCAAATAATGTAAAGAAGAAGAGAATGTTGGATAGAGATGATGGGGATGGAAAGAGAAGCCTGGAAGAGATGGTGATAGTGGGAGTAGGTTGCGAAGAGGCTAGAGGATGTCCAAGTAAGTGATGGAGAGATACCTTCCTAATAAACTATTGAACACTGTATGTAAGAGTGCATAAAAACCATTTAAAAATGGTAAAAGAATGTAGGATTAACACAGGACCGTGCAAAAAGGCCTTATCGAAAAAGGATTCTCCAAAAACACTTGGAACAAGGGTGAGTTGCAAAACAGGTACAGGGCTAGATGGGAAAAGGGCAAGACAGGCATAGAGCTAGACGAGCATTGGGATACACATACATGAGGCTAGACAGGTATAGGGCTAGACAAACTTTAATTGGACTGAGTGTACACTGTGCAAATTCCTACATCCCTCATGTGCAGCACATTATATGTATATGCTGCGGGATTCAGAATTGATTGATATTAATTGATCTGAGGGCACATCCCTCCAGAGAATAGCTGAGGCTATTTATGGTCAATCTACTACAGACATACGTAGATGGCTGTTACAGGCTATTACATACTCCCAAATGTGTATAGATTATAGGGGGGGTTGGCAATTATATCTCCACAAAACGAAACCCTCCTAATATGTACAAACAGTATGCATGTTCACATACTGTTTGCAACCATGAAAGGAAATACATAATAGTAGTACGTAACTGTTTTAAGAGTGTGTACATACTCCAGTCCCAGATACAAGTTAGCAGAAAGATGAAATAGGCAGTTTCCCAATGTTCCAAAATGTACCAAATTTAACTTTTTAGCACATATAATGCACACTTGCCTACTTTGCCATTTAATTCTTGTGTATTCCCTGCATATGTACGTATGGAAACTACTGTACAGTACTCTAAGGATATGCCATTATGTACACTAGTCTATGAAACTTCTAACTTGTGCAACAGTTGGCAAAATCCTTCAGGAGTAGAAACTGGACTCTATTCTGGAAAATATATCCTCCTCACACACACACTGCGTACAATCGGTAATCCTAGAATATATAATCTATAGAACTGAACATCCTGAAAGCAGCAATTGACCAATCAATTAGTATAATATTATTTACCTCTCATCTCTGGAAGTGGAGTAGCTGTTGGTGTGGTTGATTCTCGTGGTTTTGCTTTCTTAGTCGATGCTGTGGGCTCAGTGGTGGTCACTGGTGAGACTATATGCAGTGTAGCAAAGAAAAGAACACAAAAAGGGACATATAATACAGTGTACGTAAGATGAAGCAATTATTATTGTTGACGAGATTTAAGGGATAGCAAGTTTGTATACAGACTATAGTAGAATGTGATGTCATAGTGTCTACTGCAAATGATTCAGTCATGTAATGCTGGCCTTGATGCACTGAAGAACATAGTTTCTTGAGCATCTAAGAAAAACCAGGCAACTTAATGATGCTATTCATTGGAAGTCTTCTCGAGTATTTCTGTCACGGGTCAAAATGCACAGTCTACAATCAGAGTATATCTATTCAGATTCAAATTTACAATACAACTTCTGGTCAAGTCAAGCATGCATAGAAGTACTAGTATTATCAACAAAGACAGAGAGAAAAACTTTCTGTACACCATACAGAATTACATAACAGTGGGCAAAATCTTCTGGGGTGTAAGCTGGACTGTTGCTGATACTGATACAGTAAGAGATGTGTTGTGACAAAACGTTATTCAAAATTTACTATGACAGAGTACAGTATACTACATAATTTGTATGTACAGCATTTGAAAAAACACTCCCAAAGCTACAGTATTGAAGCAAATGTTTTGACAAATTAAGTGTATTGAATTGGCTTCATAAAGTATAAACCACTCTGAGTGGCTAACATATTATTTTCAATATTGACATTGCACAGACAAAACACTACAGATTCAAGCAGGAGATCATAGTATGGGAAGCAGTACAGGATAAAGTGATATCTCAGAACTTTTAATATTGTTGCTAAAGGGATAATCCACTTGAAAATGAAAACAATAAATCAATTCACTTGTGTAAAGAAATAGTCCAGTTAGCTGTGACCCCCATTTGTATGTACGTCCTGGGAGCTTGCATATGAGCATGGGGCAAATAAATGCTATGCAATAATCAGCATACAAACTGGGGGGGTATCAACAACAGGGTTATATATTATGGTAGAGCAAAGCCCTATGTAGTTTACTATAGTTATTATAGTCAAATAGGTAGTTATGATTTCACATGCATATATAGCTTAGAAAAGCATACTATGGGAAGACACAATATTTCAGTGTATATGGATGCACTAGTTAGTAAAGAAATTATAGACATGGTATAGGCTTCAATCATAAGCTATTCAAATATGGATAGACATAGCTACTGTATGCTGTTAGATAAAAGGTCCCACTAAAGGCTAGTACATACGTACATAGGTACACTTATAGACCTGCTTACGAATCAATACTTGGACCAGGTGTTTGGGAGTGTGGGAAAATTGTCTGTACCATATATATACCATCCATTAAATTTAGATTCTCCTTGACCAACCCAATGATAGGTGTCTTCCAAGGAACATCTTTAACTACTACTGTCCAGTGCTACTCATAAAGTGTGTTACTGTAAGCAAATTAAGTTGACAAAAACAGCAGTGAGCAGTGGTTAATGCGGAGTCCTGAGGGTAGGAACCACATGCACTAGGTGAGCACATGTATGCATTATGGCTGTGCCTCCACCATTGTTGCAC
This sequence comes from Halisarca cf. caerulea, assembly GCA_963170055.1. Classification (NCBI taxonomy): domain Eukaryota; kingdom Metazoa; phylum Porifera; class Demospongiae; order Chondrillida; family Halisarcidae; genus Halisarca; species Halisarca cf. caerulea. The sequence continues at coordinate 2,046,901 of CAUJGJ010000093.1, forward strand.
CTATTATGAGAGACACTGGTACACCCAGTACAAGAATTTGAAGTGGGAGATCAATCAAGATTCCCAACATCTCAGGGGAGGCCATGCAACATGTAACATGTAAATGTCTGGAGATGGGCAGGAGGTGAGGGAATTGAATGGGGGGTAATTACATCACTGAGCAGTAATAAAGAATCTTCTAATTCACATACAGTACAGTTTGAAACATTCTTCAGGTCAAAGTTTAGCAGGTAACTACTTTCAAAATTACCACTAAAGTTATAAAACATCTATAGATACTACGTCTTGTAAAACATGCTTGCATGTGTGTCTCCAATCATTTGTTAACCCCACAGTAGGGGTCACAATGAAAAATATCATTACTGTCAGAAACATCCGAAAATGATGTTGTAGGTGAAAATCAGTATGGTGAATCTAATGGTGGTAACCGTTTTTCGATTGGCCGATTTATGACCAAGTTATGCGTATAATTATAATTTGGTGCAACGCAGGTAGTTTAAGTATGGCAATCTCCTCCAATTTTCTACCATGGATTGCCGAGGGATGGATCAACCTTGCACAGTGTGAGGGTTTGTTTCGCATATGTTTTGAGCTTGTAAGGACGTTTAGTGTGGAAATTTCGGAGACACCCCTCCGACAAATGCAAGGATAACTGTACAAAATACGCTTTTTCTTTACCTTTCCTAGTTGATCATGAAAGTGGTGAGTATCTGCTACAAATTTGGATCCATTTCATTTAACTCCGCATTGGTGGAAAGTAATCTTCTCGCACGCGTTGCACCACAATTTTGATAAACTTTTACGCATAACTTGGTCATATTTCGACCAATCGAAAAATGGTCACCACCATTAGATTTGCTGTACTGACTTTCATCTAAAACAGTATTTTTGGATGATGCCGACGGCAATGAATTTTTCGTTGTGACCCCTACCCACAGATCCTTCTATGTGAACTACACATTTAAGTACAATGTGAAGCCAAAGAATTCAATTAATGTCTGCAGTTTGCGAGAAACAATTTACGACTATCGTAATAATATGTTGATAGTCTGAGTACGTACTTCTAGTGGTTTCTCGTTATATAAAACCACAAAGGTTGTCTATGATCTGTTCATATATGAATGAATCCCAGCATTGAGGATTTCTCTGTGCACATTTAGAAAGTTCACATGCACATCCTAAACATTTCGCAGGATCTGGGGGTCAATTGGTCTCAAAAGTACAATTCTGTAGGTATTATGTAATCATCCTCCATATACATGTGGTACTTAGTACAGTATCTCACCTTCATAAAGACCCAGTGCATGTTAGAGACCTATTTATATATTTACTCACGACATGATGGAAGTATATGTTCCACAATGAGATGTGTATATATACACATGCAAGTACATATCAATATACTGCATATACTGCGTACAATATGCATATCAGTAGGCGCACCTTCTTAGACATCAAACTATACATCCTGTCTACTTAATCTGAACACACAATAAGTTTGGTCATTAAAAGAATTTATAATTGAATCCGTACGTTCACTTGACAAACCTATTGTTGCTAAACTCACTTCGTCAGATACACAATGAATGGCATTTTACACTTATAGTACTAAAAACTGTTAATTAACTGAGGCAGAAGATAGCATTTGACATATTTCATAGCTTCATCTGGCACAAACAGCCACTGAGAAACTCCACTGAGTACTTTTGACAAGTTGCCTTGAATTGGCTTTACTGACTTGAGTTTCAAACACAGACATTTACCAGACAAAACACCCTAAATTAGTTTCCCTGATCACAGTATGAGATACACTACATTCATTACTATTAATAGCTAATTAGTATTGATAAATTGATTCTCAATCAGCAATTTAGAATTAATTCAAAGTACCATTGACACTAAAGTGACATATCTCACTTCAACAGGCGTGTGTACATGAAAGGAATGGTGGTAAGAAGGAATAAAGGAATTTTAAGAGAATCATTCGTATATAAAAAGGAATTTTAGGAAAATTATCCATCTGCCAAAATGAATAATGCACAATATATACACAGAAATTTTGAATTAACTCAACTAGTATTGATACTAAAGTGACATCTCACTTTAAGAAGTGAAATTCAAAATTAGAAGAACAATAACTCATTTGTGCAAATACACATTACCAAAACTGTCACAACTATTAGCAGTTGCATATAATACCTTTGTTAATACAGCACAGTGCACTGTATTATTTTTCCAAGTACAGTAAAACCTATGTAATAAGGACACCTCTGTATGAGACCACAGTAAGCTGTCCTGTATATGGAGGTGTCCTTTAATAGAGGTTTCACTGTATCCACTAAGTTTGCTTCAATAACAGCAAGATGATGAAGGACAGCTAAACATACAATGATCAAGATACAGACTGTAAGGCAGTACAGCAAAATGAAAACAGGGGTGACAGAATATATCTGCTATGCCCATGTCAAAATCATTATAGCTTACCTATTATACCCGGGGGTAGATGGGAGTACTTGGGGAGGAACTGTTCTGAAATTACTACTGGTATGTTGCTAAGGCATACCATCAGAGCTTGAAAATGCAACTGGACATCGGACATTTTCCGATTATTTTCAGTAAATGTCTGGATGTTATCAAGTTTGTCAGGACATCGTGTCTTCTCAAAGGAATTGCTTATGACTATAGGAGGCTGTCATTGTTCAGGTGACAGATTTGTGGTCTGTCCCTTTTCTGCTATTAATAAGGTATGGCACCATAAGATAGAAACAGCTGTTTAGTAGCCTTGCAGTTCAAAACAGCCTCTCCTACATGTACATGGACTCTGGGCTTTTACGATCCAGTTGCACAAAGCCTTTTCACTTACACTGAAAGCAATACTATTGCTTTGTGACTGGGGAGATGCTAAATTTCTATGCATATAGCATGAAAATACCAAAAACTGCATATATATGCTGACTTACAACTACATACATGATACAGTAGCAAGGACAAACTAGCAAAGTATGTGATTGCTATAGTCAAATTATCATCTCCAAACAAATATGGGAATGTCTGGGCATTCTGGAGTTTGTCAGGACATGATGTCCAGACACCTCCAAAAAGTTATCGTGCATGAGCTCTGTATCATAAAGGGTTTCTGGGGCACCCATCTCTTATATGTTTCAAAGGCTTTCTATTACTATATTCCGGAGTAATTTGCAAGATGAACAGGTGGCAAATTCATTGTTATAACACCCATAGCAGAAAATTTACAAGATTATGAACTAGAGTGATTACACACGAGAGTTCACACAAGAACAGAACAAGCTTGCTAACAGTGGATTAAAGTACAGCCTTCTCGACTACTACTTCAGGAAGTCAGGGGATATTTCTGAACTGTTTGTCGATCCAAGTCATTTTACGCTGAAGGCTACTAACACAAACTGAAAACATTATGCACTATTTATACCCAGTACATAAAAGTCCTGAAAATCACAGTGACAGTACGTAGTTCATGGGTTTCAGTACAAAAGACAGTTTGATTGCCTCCCCCAAAATCTTCTACAATCATGCATCTTGGTTATCATGTCACTGTAGGAAGTGGAGTGTTTAATATCAACTCTATGTACTAGTTTAATAAAACTGGTAATTTATGAACATATGGCAATTGGCTTATAAAAACATGGTGCCATGCTATGGGTCTGTTCAACTTTAGAGTGTAATATTACTTGAGCTTCACAACAATTGCCAGCAGATGCTGTTCTGAGTTGAACCAATATGATGGACATGTTGGTACATTGGAATTCACTAAGCAATAGATTCTGGTACATTGGAATTCACTAAGCAATAGATTCTGGTACATTGGAATTCACTAAGCAATAGATTCTGGTACATTGGAATTCACTAAGCAATAGATTCTGGTACATTGGAATTCACTAAGCAAAGATTCTTATACTACGTATTCCAAATTTGACCACGTTAGTGACTTGAGTGCTCTGATTCTGACACAGTGACTGGTAAACAAGGGGACTATAAAAAAACATTCAATGACATATTCCATATCTTGGCATACCACTTCATTGACCAGTAAATAAATTCTAGATTTCATGAATTAGGTATACTACACACTATCACCAGAAAGAGCGATTAGCATCTCTTGCATTCATTGAAAGCGAGTACAATAGAACAATGTCATGCAGCTACAGACAACAGAGCCAAAACTTTAAAGCTTAAAGCATATACTTAGTAACTATAGTATATTGTGCTAAAAGTAAGTTCCCACATTTGTCGTAAATGGCTGCTACATATTAAGAACTGGTGATGGTGGCTATTAACAGCTCTGAGACAAATCTCAATAATATTGGCAACTTTTGGCTTATTCTTCCCCATCCCACAGAGGGGTGTTTTAGTATCCCAATCAAATGAATGAACATCTCTTAAGACATATATATGCACGTAGAAACACATGCAAACACAAATTAGAAAAATAATCCCTGCACACATACCCCCCCCCCCCCCCCCCCCCATTCACACACATGTACCCAACAAACAGGGTCAACAAGTGCCTGATACACACTTCACTCACCAAACCTGACAATTTGTGTATCTTTGGTACCATCTTTACTGGATCTACACTCATACTGTCCTCCTTGAGATGACTGGTAGCTAGTGAAAGTCAGGGTCTGGAAACTGCCAGCACCCCTCACTTGAACCCCATCTACGTCTACTACTGGTTCTCCATCCGGACCATACCACTGTACAGTACCACCTGGTTCACCGCACAGCACTGATATTCTACTACCAACATTGACAGTGATAGTAGCAGGACTTGTCAGTGGAGTGCTAGGACTGACTATCGTGATTGTTGCACTGTATGCAATTCCTAAGAAATCAAAAAAAACAAATTTTAGCATTATAAGGAATACTCTAGAAATTTGTTAAAAGTGATAATCTCCAAAGGAAAGCGAATAGTTACAAGACGATGGTACAGTATTACTATTGACAGGAGGACTTACCAGAACAGAAAGCAATCATTACTGACGCGAACAACCAGCCCAATCCTTCGTGAGTCATGGCTCACAAATAAAAGTGATAGTGGAAGAATCATGTTTATAATCTAGTGAATACTTAGCAATGAACAGCGCGGAATCTCATGCATTGCGCAACACCACGGTATGATGGCTCTTAGGCTCGCGTAGCCAGACCAATTTCGGTACATGTACTGAAAAGTTACCTTGACCTTCCAACGCTCCATGACAGATCCTTGACCTATTAAGTATTTGAGTGTATTGATGATAAATGGGATACCTGGAAGCGCTTGTTCCTGAACATAGTGGACAAACACGCACCTGTCATTAAAGTGAGGGTTAAAAGGAATTGTGCTAAGTGGATTGATAAAGAGCTTTGGTCACTGATGAGATCTTGTAATTATTATCGTAGGCAATACTATAAAACGAGATCTCCGGAGTTTTGGACAAGTATAAAGCATATCGAACACTAGTTAACCAAAGAATGAAGAAAGCAAAATCAGATTACTACATCAGTATGAGCACACAACTTCACCACCGACCTAGTTTGTCATGGAGACATCTGAACTCCCTACTTGGCAGGTGGAATAAAGGCTCAAATATTAATTCCATTGAACTATGTAAATGGGACGGTCACTTACACAAGTGAAATTGCTAATGCATTTCATCAACAATTCAGTAGCCTCATACCACCAGGTATCCCAAGTATACCTAATGGGGTCATGCCCCCACACAACACCTTAAATCCATCCTCCTTCAAATTTTCCACTATCTCAGTTGATCAGGTTTGTGACCTACTGTCTAGCTCAGCTACTAGTAATTAAGGCCACTGGTCCTGATCAAATTTCAGCACGACTACTTTGACAAATTGTATGGTTACCCCATCAATATAGCGGGAACTCTTACAACCCTATTCAATGTGAGCATACTCACAGGACAATTTCCTGCGGAGTGGAAAGATGCTAACATTACCTTCATTCATAAATCTGGTAGTAAGTATGAAGCCCTTAATTACCGACCGGTATCAGTCATCCCCGTTGTTGCAAGAGTATTTGAATCCATTATCCATCACCAAGTCTTTAGTTATGCTGAAAATGAGAAAATCCTCAGCCCTGCTCAGTATGGATTTCGAGCACATCACAGTACCCAGGATGTTCTGCTGAAGTCTGTTGATAACTGGAAGATAGCATTGGACAAAGGTGAGATAGTGGGTACCTTGTTACTTGATCTGAGTAGAGCATTTGACAGAATGAATCATGCGTGTTTATCAAGGAAGCTGGAATGTATGGGTGTTCGCGGAGTTGAATTGGAGTGGTTTTGCAACTACATAAGTAACTGTAGACAAAGAGTTGTTGTGTGTGGTTCCTTCTTTGAATGGAAGCAGGTCATCATGGGTGTTCCTCAGGGATCTGCACTTGGCTTCATTTTGTTTACCAATGGTTTGCCAAATGTTGTCAACCATTGTCATAATATTAATCTGTATGCAGTTGACACAACCATTTACGCATAATACGTATAGTAAAGATCCCAATCTGGTTAGCATGCACTTACAGAAGGACCTTGAATCCATTATGGACTGGGTGACCAGGAATGGATTAGAAGTAAACATTGCGAAAACTCAACTGATGATACTGAATACTCGGGGAAGGCCACGTGAAGGGAATCGGGTCAAAGTAGTGTGGAAGAAAGAGAGCTGCCTCAACTTGAGTCAGCTAAGTATTAAGGGGTGAGCAGGGGCGGCGGCGCCGCTCCGGCCAGTCCGGCTATGGCCAGACCACGTTTTCACAAAGACCTGATATTTTTTTCTTAAATTCGTTCTAATCCTTAGCTGAAATGATAGCCTTTCTTTATAATACTAAACCGGTCTGAATCTGCCATTTTATGACAACGTCACAACACGTCATTATCACGTTTTAGGAAGTGCGCGCGCGGCTTATAAATTTATTACGCTGAAACAGTGGCAATGGCCCCTAAGTTTTCTTATTGTTTACTGTTAAAGTACTTTAAGCCTCTAAGTTTTCTTATTGTTTACAGTTACAGTACTTTACTATTGTTATATTCTCACTTTTTATTCTTATTTTCACTAGTTTTGGGTTCCACTGTGATTTTTGTTTATATATTTTGCCTATAAACATATCTTCTCGCTATACTCTCAAAAATGCGCATCATATGGCCGGACCATCTTTTTAGACCCGACTCCCCCTCTGGTGAGGATTGATATAGACAACTCAAGTGGCATCTACATGTTGACAGGGTCAGGCAGTTATGTGTGGCCAAGCTAGCACTTATACGGAGATTGGCAGCATTTTTAACATGAAATGTAAAGAAGGTGTTATATACTCTGCATTCGTCTTACCACATTTGGATTATTGTTCCACAGTTTGGCACAGTTATGATGTTACCCTGACCCAAAAGATAGAATGTGTACAGAACTATGCACTACATATAATTATCCACCAACCTCCTGGCACCAGCAGCATGGAACTGCAGCAAAGATTTAACATGACATCACTTGAGAGGAGGCAGCAGATAGCTCTGGCTTGTGAGGTACACAGGTGCCTGACAGACAGAACCCCGGCACAACTATGAACAACATTTACTTCCAACGAGGCAACCCTCACACTGCATCATAGCCTACTATGTCTCACCTTGACACAGGACAAGAAGTGAAATGATTACTCTCCTAGAACCACCTGGTTCACAGTGACTTTTGGTGGGACCCTACGTACCGATTTTAAGCATACATTTTTAGGTATTATAACATTGAAATAGTGCATACACATTTAAGCAAAGGCAGTCATAACATATATGAGGACTGAATAATATGCTAAAACAATAGCAACTTGTCTATGGTATTTAGAATCATTGCAGATCTACTTAAATCACGTGACTGGAGTGTGAACAAAGGGAAAAGAAAAAGGAGGCAAGAAGGACAGAAATTTAATAAACTGTTAAAATACAACAGAGGTTAGTAAAGATAGTGTGCATGGCTTATGTGAATATTTTTTTCATACTAATCATTCAATACATATCATAGAAGTAACTAGCCGACCTGAGGTGACTCAGCCTCCTGGCAGAACTGATATGGCAAATTAAGGGAGGCACAGATGTACAAAATTGGGGAGTTCAATCAAACTCCAATGCCAATGTTTAATGACAGATATCAGGTGCTGAGCTCTGCATACTGCAATTATTGTTGGATTACTGTAGGATTCAGTTTCAAATCTCCTAGAGCCTTAGTTCACTTCTAACACAAAATAACATGGCTCTTCCTCATTTTCACATTGAAGGGTGTATTTTCCATTTGACGCATCAAAATCTAATACTCTTCCTGTAAACCAGATGCATTCTTGCTTTTCACATAAAACTTGTGGCTTATACTTCCTCCTACTAGTGAGCTACTTTTCATGCCGCCATGTTTGGAATCCACAGGATTCTTGTCCATGATGTCTTTAAAAGTTTAAAGTAACTCATCTACAGGTACTGGTTTCCCTTTCTTTGTGACAAACATTTGAAGGTTCTGTTGGTAGAGAATCTTCCGTAGTTTAAGCTGTGCTTTCAGCACCTCTTTTATCTTCCTGTTTCTTTGCTTCAGATTAAGCATGTCATCACTTTCAATAGATTTGATAATTTTGTCCATTTGTTGTATGTTGATGATCACAAGTATTATCTTTCATATCTTCTGCATTTCTTCATTTCAGGTTCTGTTTCTCTACATCCCTCTTCATGATGCTTTGATGTAATTCCATGCCATTTTGATGGCAGCGTTTTGCTTTTCTGCTAGAAATGTATCAAGCCATTCAATTAAGTGTTTTGTTTTTTTTGCTTAAATATTGTTTCACCTGGTCAGTTGGCTAGCACTTGGCATGGAAGTTTGAAGCCAGTCATTAAGCCCAAGGATGGACTCACACACATCATTGCTCAGCTCAATTTCCCCAAGTATTTTGGCAACTTTAGGTGGTGGGTCCCAGTATTTACATCTTGGCAGTTGGTCTTTAGCATCACTTTTCAATTTGTCCCGCATTGACCTGGCACCCCTTGAATTTTTTTCAATGTCATTTCTGAGAGGACATCTGAACCTTTTTCTAGCAGATGTGAGTATACAGCAATGTTCTCTGGTTTGTGCCTGTGGTTCAGTTTTCCATCATCATACAACACAGGCTCAGACCCAAACACTTGGCACACATTCATCAGAAACCACATAAGAATTTTCTTCAATATTCTCAAGAAATCCATCCAGTTCTAAGTATAGTGTATGCGCATGTTTTTGACCCTGGACTTCGCTCAACAAGTGAGGTCTGCGGATATGTAAAGGAACATCAATCCATCTGCCTTTAAGCCTGCAATTACTAACGAATTACTAAGTTTAACATATACTTCGTTCTTCAATTTGTTTTTCCTAAAACGTCCAAAAAGCTCAAGGCTGCCTCTCATAAGAAAAAGGTTTTGGCAGCACTGTGTGCAGTAACAAAGTACCTGCGTCCAACCTGCCTTGTAAGATGTACCTTTTTACATAGCTCATAGTAGTCCTTCCAGCTTGCCTCACTTTCAAGATTGGTTTGCACTTCTAAAAGTCTGAGAAGGTTGTTACCCCATGGCCACATTCATTTATTCCCTTGCTTCCAAACAACTTACAAAACTCATGTACAGTATAATGTCTGTCTCATAATGTTGTCTGCATCCACTGTTGGTTTCAACATTATCACTGCCCTGCATGAATGCGTGTCGTAGATTTATACCAAGATGCATAGCACAGAATGTGCTAACAAATTCTGCTCCTTCTTTAGTTGATGTACCTCCAAATTCTATTGTACGTATCTTCTTCCTTGCAGGAGCTCTTGTGATATCCTGTTGAACTTTTTGTGTAGTGGTAGAATCAAAGCCCCAACAATTGACCAATTTATACAGTTAGCATTCTTCATTCCTAAATCATTTGCTACTTTTTGCAGTCTTTGCAGCTCTTTGGAAATATTCTTGGCTATGTCCTCAGCTGCACCACTGCTGACTTCATTAACTGCAAGAACCAGGCCATTTGCAGATGCTGCTGCTAATTTATGCTGAGACAGTGTGGTCCCATCTGTATTCAAATGTATCATTTGACCATTGCATAATGCTGATGCTTTGTGAATATCACATATATATAGTGTTTTCATTTCTTCTCTCCGAATATAATTTGCAGTGGATGCCTTGGGAAGATTCAGTTTAGATGGATCACTAATAGGTGCCAAGTGTTCTACAACATTCTTTACGGTTGATTCTACTTTGCTGGGAGGTATGCCTGATGTTAATAGCTTAAGTATAATTTCGCACTGTGGCATTGTATGACTTTCCTTGCTTTGTTTTTGTCAGTGGATGTGGATTTATATTGAATTTTCTCATTTATGGGGTGATTTGTCTTGACAGTATTTGAAGGGCTCATCATGTGATGTGATATGTTGTGTTTCTATCTCATACTCATATTTGTTGTAGTTCACTTTCATACTAGCTTGCATAGTTCCATTTGTAGAACCTCATTGTTTTTCTGCAATGCTGAAATTTGCTTTTTATACTTTTTCACAAGATTTTCCATTGGCAGAGTGTGTCCTAAATTTAAATCATTGTATTCATCTTTTTATCCTCATCCAATTTGCATCTACTTAATATTCTCTTGGTGCTGCAATCCATGCATGCACTGGCAGTTGTTATCACTGCAGTGTATTGGTACATCACTATCGACTTCTGCAACAGATACTGTCGGCACATCACTTACTGCCAGTGAGCTGTTGCATCTTTTGGTTAACTTGAATGCTTCATGTTTGTTGTCATTTGTGCTGATCTGTCGTTCTATGTACCGGTATATATTGTCAGGCCTCATCTTCTTATCCAAAAAGGGATCTATTGCCAAATAAAATTAGCCCACTGCAGTTTGTGTTGCATTAATTACATGTGAAACACCACCATTTCAAAAGCTGTGTAAGTGCTTGACAATGTAAAAATTGATGGATGGCCTTTGTGTGAATGCCAGTACATGGAAACATAATGCTGGTATATTCCTATTAGTAAGTATGCATATCTATATGCAGGCACGTATTATACTGACTATCTATAATTAGGCCGTACAAAGTTAATTTTAAGTTTCTGGTCCCCTTCCTGGTCATTTTTTTCAGGTGAAAAAAGAAAAATAATTTTTTTTAAAGAATAGTCAGTTAGCATGCTGGGTTCAAACCCTGACCAAAATATTATAAAATATCAAGTAAAGCATGTGTTTTCAGCATGAACACATGCACAACCATTGTGTTATTGTGGAACCTAGAGGCTGTCTGGTTCCATACAGACATGCACTCCCCATCTAATTGTGCTGTATAGGTTTGTATCATCTTTCAACTTGTTTCAATTCAGCATTGTTGTAGCATTAATAGCATCTGTTCACAGATTAAGGAATATAATATTTGCATGAATGCCTTTTTCAATGACTAGATTGAAAAAAAAATAAAAATAAAAACCCTGGTGGCCTGGTCAATTTTCAAAGATGTACAAGACCAGAAACATATTATTAACTTTGTGTGGCCTTAGTCCCAGAAACTATAGTGATACATATATGCTCAGCCTGCAGCTGGCAGTCATTTTAAAAGCATCATTTTTATTCACTTTCCTCATTAACAAGTACAGTGTAGTCCACATAATTCGAATCTCAATATCCAATGTGAAAACCTTGAATTAGACAAAATTTTGAATTATAAGAATTCCACTTAAATCAAAATTTAGATTTAAGTGACTAAAATTCCAATTGGAAAAAAGATGAATGAATAACATATATGTAGAGTATAAATGCACTGTCTGTGGTGACAAGTTATACAAAATATGCAATACAGCCGTATACTGTACTCCTTATTAAGGTATTTGGTGATCTACTGTCTCTTAAAGTAATCAGTTATCTTCGGCTGTACTAAAGTGGAAGTATGATGCTTTGTGACTTCACTCGCTAACTTCTGCAGTAAGCTGTATGGGGACTCACTGGACTGGAGTAGGTAGGCTTGGATAGTTGAGAAGGCTTGTTGGGCTTCCTAGTAAGTAATACTGGGTAGTTCCTCTCCATGATCATCCTCGTCATTGTCATCTTTGTAATTTGTCAAAGACTCCAAAATGTCGTCAACAGCAGGCATAGGACAACATTGGACTTTTTCATCGCACACAACATATTCATCAAAAGTGCATGGGACTTCGAGGTTCAATTCATCTAGTGCCAGTTCCTGGTTTGGTATATAGCCAGTGCATGTGTGTGATGGAGCTAGTTGGTGGGTGGGTGTTTCTATCTCTATATATATGCGTATCTGTATGCATCTGAGAGTGTGTGTGTACCACGATATATGTGTGTGTGTGTATGTGTGTGTGTGTGTGCGTGTGTACGTGTGTGCGTGTGCGAGAAATGTACACAACCTACCCGTTACACTTCTAATTCTATTAGGTACCCATTCTTTTTGTAAGTATTCATGTTTTGTGGTCATACTTCCAAAACAAGTCCTTTCACTTTTAATAGCGGCTGCAATACGCTGTGTAGCTTCAAGTAGTCTGCTTGGCCTTGAAGTATGGCAGATGGGTATTCCTCCTTAAATAGCGCATACATACATACATATATATATATATATATATATATATATATATATATATATATATATATATATATGGCGACTACACTGAAGTTACTATTCGGGAACTGGACAAATTCATTAATATATAGCTAATATCAAAGAAAATGAAGGTTGGATTTGCTCTTATCATGAACTATTTTTTGTATGAGGCCATTTCATGCAAACGATTATCATGGTTTCTTACTTTCCTTGCAAATTTATAACTTTCAAGTATTCTTTTTAATCACAAGGGTTCACAAAATATTGGTCTGGCGCTTGCTTGACCTGCCGAATAGGTTCCTACAATCCTGAACTTATAAACAAAACACATACAAGCAATATTATAAGTACACCAAAAACTGTAGTTGCATGACCATACACAGTATATTCCTCTGTTCAGAGGTCACCTAGAAGCACACCATAATACGATTGTTCAGAATTCTTTCAAGTTTAAGCTATATAGGCAACACTGCAATGGAAGTGAAAACCAGCTACTAAGTATAATACATCCGGATATAAGTGTAGTGCCTTCGTACTGGTGCTGTTAATTGCACTACATCATTTGATCTCTTCATAGATGTTGGCAGCTCCATAAGCAGGGTTATTTACCAGCTGGACACTCTCATATTCCACATCTTTAGCTGTATCACTGCTGTTTGCATCATGGCAATGTCTGTATAGGGATAAAGCAGTGTATTTGACAATTAGCCATTGTACGTACAGTACTTAAAGAGGCACTTCATTAGAATTCTACTAAAGTGAATACATTGGAATCTCCAAATAAAGGACACTTTGTGGACAACATGAATTCAGATGAATTGTTATAGGTGTTTTCCTCTTTATACTGGGACTCCTTGTGATCTTCTACATGCATTTTATGGACTGAGGCCGGTTTGTTTTAGTAGATTACAAGCTATCAACCAATGAAAGTTTTTACCATGAAAATCTTGTGCACTGCATAAACATGGCTATCCACAGACAAAAAAAGTTTCAATATGTGCAAAATCAAAACTCAGGAACTGCGAGGACAGAAACAAATTTACTACCCAGACGGTCCCACTAAAGTATGGTGACAATGCAAACTACGGTATATGCATTAATCTTTTTGGCTTGAAACTTTTGCTGATTCTGCCTTTTAGTGAAATTCATGGTTGCATATTAGCAACTGACCTTGTTTTGTCATTGCACAAGAGCCCAATTGTAATTTTTGTGGGACGACGTAAACTTTCGTGGATGGCTTCTATGCAATCCGCGAATACCATAAAATACCACTGTGACACAAAAATTAGCATATTATTATACATTATGTTCGAGTGTTTATAATATCATACAACATTTAATTAGTGCATGCATACGGTATGATCCACTACGGGCCCGGGATACAAAGCCATTTGTGAGCTAGTATGGCCTGCTATAACTGTCCCTGGTGCATGCTGGGGAATGTTTGTAGCATGTCAGAATATTTGAGGTAAGCCTCCAAGACAGAGGCAACCTCTCCATATACAAAGGAGAAGGGAGTTGTCCTGACTTAATTGTCCTTTATTAGGAGAGTCCACTGTGCTTAGAACTTGTATAACAATCAATCTCAAAACACTGCTAAAATTATGAATCTATGTACTACGTTTTGGTGGAACATGACTGGAACAATTATTTATTCCCCTTGTATGGTTTCAGGGTAATCAACTATATGTGCATTAGGATATGCAGGGACTACATTAATTAAAAAGTGCATGTTTGGGAGACTGGAAATTCATGCATACATGGCAGATATATTGCATATCGGCTCCCAATGCATGCATATGTACATGTGCATGATCATGCAAGCTATATAGCCTCTTGCAGGCTATAATTGCCATATGTGCAGGCATGCATTATAATATGATATAATATATATATATATATATATATATATATATATACATATAATATTATTATAAATGAATATCCATGAACGATACAGGAAAAAGTGATGAGTAAATGAGATATTGTGATGTATGAGAGAATGCTATAAGTAATAACAATATTATAACTACACGTGTACGCATACAGAAACAAAACAGTACACCTGAAACATACATCTAAAGAAATAACAAAACAATCAAATAAACAAAAGGCAACAACAAATAAACAAACATAAACAAGGTAGTCTCTTCCATTGTTCTGCAGACAGACAATGTAGTGCCCTTTTGAACAGCAATGGACAGTCGTTCGGCAAGATAGCAATATAGGCCTCGTCCTCATGAGTAAGGGCTCTTATTATTCTCTTATATTATTATCATAATATATAAGCGCTAGCATTTTAATAATAAGCACAGTGACAATAAAGATGCAATAAGACAGTTTTTGTAATTAACACGAATAGTACTTCATACAGCAATAATTGAGTCAATTGGGAGGGATGCATCCCTCAATCACACATTGGGCAGTGGATGGTGGATAATCCGGAACACAGTGGAGAGATCCGGATCCTCTCAAGCACATGATTTGTGCTCTGAGGAGGGCAAAACCCAAGCGACATCGTAGCCACCGAATCACACAGCTGTATGGCTCCTTCTTCTTCACAGATACGAGGTGTGCAAGCCTTTTGTAGAAGACTGATGTCGACCTGCTCATCCCCACAGATGTGGAGAAGATTAGAGGAGAGAAAGATGCATGTCAATCCCCCTGATTCGCTCCTCATATTGGTGGCGTTTGGCTTGTTCGTGCCGTTTTAAACAGGAGCCAATAGGTTCATTCCGGTACGAGTCAGCATTAGGATTGAAGACCCGGACATCCATGAATGTTTTCTCATACCGGGAACCCCAGAAACCACATGCATGCACTGATGTCTTCTCTGGCCTCATTGTCAGTGCAGCACATATGTACTTGTAGTGTGCTGCACGTGCGGGATGTAGGAATTTGTACAGTGTGCACTCAGTCCAATTAGACTCTGTCTAGCCCTATATATCCGTCTAGCCTCATGTATGTGTAGCTCTATGCTCATCTAGCCCTATGTCTGTCTTGACCTTTGCCCACCTAACCCTCTACCGGTTAAATTTTGCAACTCATGCTTGTTCCAAGTGTTTTTGGAGAATTTTGATAATGCCTTTTGCACGATCCTGTGTCAATCCTACATCCTTTTACCGTTTTTAAATGCATGGTTTTTATACACCCTTTATATAATTAAAGGACCTTAAGTTGCATGCATGATCATGACTATAATATTATATATATATATATATATATATATATGTGTGTGTGTGTATATAGTTTTCGATCATGATCATGTAGGAACCATGCATGGCGTAGTTATATTGTGTGTACTATTTACATATCGTAAAATTATTATAATCCCTACATTTTTCTCCATACATGAATACTTTATCATATTAATCATATATATAAGGAATTAAGGTAATGTCAACCATGCATGTACATATAATATGCATATTCATTTGCATGCATGCATTTGATTTGTATGGATTCCCACATTTTATATTGCACATGCAAACTGCAACGTGGTGGCTTGCAATTGACATATGGCCAATTTAAACTGCAGCTGCATATTATAATATATTATAGAAAAATCGCACAAAATCCACATGAATCACCAGTATACCATATATAATATTATAGAAAGCTAAAAAAGCTTATCGTTTTCACTATTCGTTCCAAGCAACCAAGAAAACCTTAATGCATTCTTCAAAGGAAGTCCCCATCTTGCAAATGTATGCAATAACTGTCCATGCACACACACATGCGTGCACACACACATACACACACACACACACACACACACACACACACAAATACACCTACACATGCAGACATACGCACGCACACACACACACACACACACACACACACACACACTGTAATAATCAAGTTATAGTTATACTTACTTTATTCTAAGTTACTGAAACACACAAACAACTTATAAACAAAACACATACAAACAATTTTTTATAAGTACACCAAAAACTGTAGTTGCCTGACCATACACAGTATATTCCAATGATCAGAGGTCACTCAGAAGCACACCATAATATGATTGTTCAGAATTATAAATAAAAGTAAAACCATGCAGCTACTAAGTATAATACATCTGGATATAAGTGCATTTGCCTTCTACAGGTGCTGTTGCACTAGATCATTTGATTTCTTCATAGATGTTGGCAGTTCCATAAGCAGGGTTACACTCCAGCTGGACACTCTCATATTCTACATCTTTAGCTGTATCACGGCTGTTTGCATTATGGGAATGTCTGTATAGGGATAAAGCAGTGTGTTCTGCATTTGCCATTGTATGTAAGAGTCTAGTGGAACCTCCAAATAAAGGATACTTTGTGGACAACATGAATTCAGATGAACTGTTGAGGTTTTTTTCTATATAATTGGACTCCATGCAAGTCTTATCCTTTGAAGAGAGGAATATTATACAGTGCCCTTATATGGCAGAGTCCACTATTGGACGTTCCACTGTACACCTGTTCGAATATAATACACATTGCACATGATCAAGATCTAAGCTCCAGGTTTTACTCTCATGATTGTACAAATACGCAGTTGCATTAGAGGTACACAACTTTAAAAAGGTAATGAAAATAACTTTTACCGTTAAACGCTTATCCAGAACTTGCATCATTATTTAGTGAACTGTTAACTGGTAACTGTTAACAGTTAACGGTTTAAATGTAGCATCTGCTAAGTTTGATAGGAGTCTGTGAGATATGACGGGAAGGAGTTTCAGGAAAGACTATCAGAGAGTAGAATAGCGTAGGAGATTTTGATCAAAGTATGTAAGGTAAAGGGGGGTAATTTGGAACACGCTGGTAATTTGGAACAGGGCCTGTAATTTTTGCTGTGGTTATATAACCCAACCATCCTTGCTACTGCCAGACTCCCACTTCATGGAGACAATACAGATGAGAAAAAATAACAGATGTAGCTTGTGGTTGACACTACTTTTGGCCTGACTGTTCCGAATTTCCGGCCTGCTGTTCCAAATTACCCCCCCCCCCCCCTTTACCTTATATATAAATTCAATGTTTACAAAAAATTTGAACTATTCTGCACTGACCTCTTACGGAAAATGACTACACAGATGGTTGTGATGACTGTTGCAATAATCATAATGAAAATAAAAGCAACTACTGATATTGACCCAACAATCACTCCCAAATTGTCTGAGCTCACTCCAGTTGGTAGCAAAACATGAAGGTCTGCAAAGGAGAAAAATATCAAATTTGTAAGAACTAGAAATTATGATGATTGACATACATTAATTATAACATGCATTGTATATCATCATGGATGCATTTAATACCATTTACAAGTGAATGAGCTAGCAGCAGTGGTCTATTCTACTGTAATAAGCAACTGAGATCCACGAAGCTGGAAAACACTCAAGTAATACTAGTTCTGCTCTATAGTATAAACACAGCATTTTGTTCATGCAAGGGATTTGTGAACCCATTGATTAAAAAAGGTACTAACACTGGCACTTGTGATCTTGCACATGCATTTTATGGACTGCTGCTGGTTTGTTTTAATAGATTACAAGCTATCAAACAATGAAAATTTTATCATGAAAATTTTGTGCATTGCACAAACATGGCTATCCAAAGACAAAAAATGCAATATTTCTAAATAATTGGATTTGTGAAGAAGTTTTAATATGTGCCAAATCAAACTCAAGGACTGCTAGGGCAGAAACAAATTTACTACCCAGGCGGTCCCTTTAAAGTATGGCAATAATGCAAACTACGGTATATGCAATAATCTTTTTGGCGCGAAACTTTTGCGTATATTGCCTTTTAGTGAAGTTCATGGTTTCATATTAGCAAATGACCTTGTTTTGTCATTGCACAAGAGCCCAATTGTACAGTGCCAGTATACAAAGGAGAAAGGAATTGTCCTGAATTTGTCCTTCATTAGGAGATTCCACTGTGCTTAGAATTGTATAACAATTAATCTCAAATCACTGCTAAAATATGAATATATATGTACTACGTTTTTGTGGAACATGACTGAAACAATTAGTTATTCCCCTTAAAAATATGTTTCAGGGCTATCAACTATCACATGTGCAGTTTAGATAAAATCACAGTATAATAGCATTAACAATATGAAATAATGTTATTATTTTTATTGGTTTATTGACAAAATGAATGTGTATTTTATGATTAAGTAAAATGATGACTTATAGTATGTCACTTATGTAACCCTAACCCCATGAAGGTATTATGCATATTGAGAACCTCTTTTTGCAAACTGCTCATTGACAAAAGCAAGTGCACTGTGAAATACGTACCAGTGTTGATCCTTGGATCCAATGAGTAACCACATTTGAGTTGCATGCAAGTGAAGCACAGCTGGATAGAGTACCTTGCTCATGAATACTTGTCACGAGATGGAATGCACCAAATCATTGACTGTTACAATTACCTGCAGTAGCATTCCCCTTCATGGTCCCATTCCCAGTGTACACATCCACCATGAAACTGTATGAAGTGGTTGGATCCAGTCCTCCAATAACAACACTAGAGTTGGTAGTGGTGACTCTATTGGTATCACGAGACACTCTCCCAAGTGATGTGGGATAGTAGGTCACAACATAGAGAGGAAATCCTCTTGCTTCATGGAGTGTTAGGGGAGTCCAGCTAACACGAACTGCACTGTTGTCATTGATCCAGTTGATGACTGCATTCTGGACAGCAACTGTAGGAGCTATACGTAGTAGATAACACAACTTTTTTCTTCAGTTTTTTTATACACAATGTCATCTTGTACATAAACACACTGCATATGAACATCATCAAGTGTAGGTTAACAAGTGCACGATTGAAACCTTGAAGATATGGAGCAAACCAATACATAATAACGTATAATATACCCTTGTGTGACCATGAAGGACAATACTTGTACACAATTACTGAAATATCACATACAATAGAATGTAAATGTAATATACCTGTTCGAGAATAAATTCATCCACTTTACGATGCTTGAGTAATTTATGATGCATAATAATGAATGTACCACACACACACACACACACACACACACACACATACATACACTGTGCTACACTACTGTCAATGCACACAAGGCTACACTGCAAAAATTGTGGGGCTTCCTTACTTCCTTCAGATGTGAAGAAGATCTTAGATGCATTCCTTCCAATTCCTATTATTGTCCTAGCACTGACAGTCACCTGTACAGGTCGCTTGGGAGCTACACATGTGGATTAATAATATATAAATCCTGCCAACTCAAGTTTCATTCAATTGTATTATACCATATATGCGGTTTACAATCAATGTGTGTAACAAGGGAAATTTATGCCATGGCTATGAGCATTTCGTAAGCACAACATTAAAGGCATACACAAATGAAAGATGCACTTCTTACTGATAAATATAACAATACTTTGAACAGGTTAGAGCATATACTGACTACATAACTTGTACCAAATGTCTATATACAAAGCAAAAGCTCACTCAAATCCTTCAATGACGTAGCAGTTACATCTTTCCTAAAGTTGACTTTTGTCTTGTTACCTTCATACACTCCATATTCCATAACATATCCAGTGATAACTCCATTTGGTTCCATTGGTTCACTCCATGTTATCTTTGCTGAAGTGTTTGATGTTATTCTATAAGACAAGTTTGACACCGGACCAGGAACTGCACACGTGAAAGAGACAACACATACTGTCTGCATCAATTTTGCCTCTTACACAACATTTAACATAATACACCCACCCACCATCTTGCAAAGTCCAAAACACATTCAATAAACTAAATGGTCCCACTCCTGCCTCATTTACAGCTGCTACTCCCCAAATGTAGTGTGTATGTGGTGTCAATGTAGTAAGTGTATATATAGTGCACAAAGAGTGTATAGTGAACAAATGAGTCTGGAAATCCAAGGTATAAATTATAAATTCAAAAGTTTATGAGAAAACATGCCCCCAGACCAGAAAGAACGCTATTGCGTGCACTCCCTTCGACCCCCCATTTCATTCGTAAGTATGGTTTTGCCCCCCTTGGCCATATTTCTAAATGAAATCCTGAATTGCATGCAATGTATGTACATTGCATAGATTGTTAGTTTACCCATAGATAATAGAACGGGTTTACCTTTCCTTGGGTTCACTTTTTAAGCTTTTGGGAACGTAGCTACGTATGTATCTTCACCAATAGTTTTCAAACTTCCACAATGTCGATGAATAACCGCTAAGAGACACTCTCTCAAGAGTACATTACACCTGCTAGATCTTACTGTTTCACTCTTGACAGATATTAACTACACCTATAGGATAAACCAAGAGACACAATTTCGTTCATTAGGAAAGGCAAACTCTAAGAAAGCAAGAAAAGACCTTTTGTTGCATCATGGTTTATGGTTGCATTATCTGCAGGCAGAGCCAACAAATTAATTTATGCACGGAAATTTAAGACCCCCAAAAATGAGGCGAGCCATAAAATTTTTGCACCATGAAAATTTCCTGACGTACGGTATACACAAGTACATGAATACATATTAAAACTCTCCCCCATCCACCCACCAACAGACAAAGACACAAACATACACATGTAATGCTACTTTCTCTGTTTTTATAGAATTGAGTTAGAATTCAGTATGCACATGCATTGCAGAGGTTAAAGTGATATTGAATACAAACTCTGCAATACTATACTATAATGCAGCTACGTAGACTGCAATTGTGGACTTCCTTACTTCCTTCAGATGTGAAGAAGATCTTAGATGCATTCCTTCCAATTCCTATTATTGTCTTAGCACTAACAGTCACCTCCACAGGTCGCTTGGGAGCTACACATGTGGAATATGAGTATAAATTCTTGTAATGTACTAACTTCTTTGTATATAGGGTATATAAAATCAGGAAATATACATACATGTGCCTGACTCTCAGGCTACATCAAACATATTGAACATTCTATAAGCATGCAAATAAACACGATTGATCAATGCTTAGGACGAATACGGCGTATATACAAACTAATTAGGGCATAATAGGACATGATATAGAAAATTTACATAATATTATATCCAAGAAACAAGCAGCTCACCCAAATCCTTCAATGATGTAGCAGTTACATCTTTCCTAAAGTTGACTTTTGTCTTGTTACCTTCATACACTCCATATTCCATAACATATCCAATGATAACTCCATTTGGTTCTGCTGGCTCACTCCATGTTATCTTCGCTGAAGTGTTTGATGTTATGCTATAAGACAAACTTGACACTGGACCAGGAACTGCATTTGTGAAAGAGACAACACACTCGATTCATATCCATTTTGTCCACTTATACTGTAGCACTACACACTCACCATCTTGTAAAGTCCAAAATGAATTCAAAGCACTAAATGGTCCTATTCCTGCCTCATTGACAGCTGCTACTCTCCACCTGTAGTATGTATGTGGTGTCAACGTAGCAAGAGTGTACTGTGAAGTAGTTGGCTCATCAAATGTTGGGTTGTCAATGACTACAGTGTAGTTCCCAACACTTCTCACTCTCCTTCCTTGTGACACAGATTCAGTGATATACAATCTCACAGCATATTGGAGTATTATGCCATTTCTGCTATCATTGGATGGAATAGACCAGTGAAGATTAACACTTGTTGATGTTTTGCTTGTATGATTTAAACTTTTTGGGGCAAGTACTGGAGCTTTTAAAAGAATATAGATGATAATGCTGGAATTCACACAATGAAATTTCAAAAGAAGTGTACGGTATATATATGTAAACAAAATATAAAGATTGATAACAGACAAAATAACATGTCAATCGATTGCATTAAAGTTATTAGAATAATCACTAGAGTATAATATCATGAAACCTATATTTAAATCCGTGTATGTATCCCAGACACTACAATAGTGATATACTGTGGACTATACACTGATTTATTAATGATAAATTGAGTTTACATTACAGGCATACACTCACTAGACATAAAAGTTGTTGCACTGGTGGAATCTGCTGTGCTTCGTCCCCCTGAGTTCACTGCCTCAACAGTTACTGTGTACACATCAAATGGATGCAGATCAGTGAGGTTCAGTGACTGTTCTCTTGTTGATTTAGAAGTACTTGAAGTAAACTCTGAGGAGTAGCTGACATGATAGGTAAGGTGTAGACGGTCAGCATTGGGAGGAGGAGTCCATGATACTTTAATGACAGTAGAGGACAGAACTTGTAACTTTAAGCTACCTGGAGCTAAGAGAGAAATTATGGGATTCTTTGCAGTATACATAGATGTACCGTATAACACATGAAAAGCACCCTGAAACTCTAATGGATTGACACATGTATACTATTGGGTGCAATGCACGCACAGGTACACATATACTGGGGTGTTAGACAGCACAACATGATTGTGGGGGGGGGGGGGTGGACCAACATCATATTAACTACAGCAGGATCTGGATGATCCAATGACATCTGTTCCACATACAGTAATTATGTTGGATAAATCAGATGGAATTATGTACAGTTTTGTGATGGGGATTCATACTCGCTAATATAGCAATCTGGTCTCAATCTATTTTGTAATAAGACTGGCTGGATTGAATTGTTGGGGGATTTCGCCTTTTCTAAATCTCAAAAAAGCCATATTTGCCTTTTCCTGTCCAGCTCTAAAGAGTCCTACAGATGAAGCAAAATTCATCTGCAGACATCGCTATTCAGCGCCTGCATCAACAACTGAAAGTGATATCGAGATTGTGGTCTGAAGGCTCCTGCACGTTTACAAACCTGTGATTAATGTCGTGCTAATTTGTGATATGACATAATTTTGTGGTCAAATTAGGGAGCGTTGGTGGAAGAGTTTTTGAATAGGCAAAGTACCAGACCCATTCTCGTTGGGATGATGACATCACATTTGAAAAATGGAAGCGAGCATCGGTCTGGGCTACGCAAGACTAGTTCGTACGTAAAAGAATGTGAATCACAGCTGGCTGGACTAGATTCACAGCAGAGTGCCAGATAAACAAAGTTTCCGGACAAACCAGTGCATAGGGCTAGACAGGCATAGAGCTAGACATGTAGAGTTGGGTTGGACTGGGTACAGTGAGCAAATTCCTAAACCCCACAGCTATAAGGTGGGATGGAGGAATTTGCACACTGTACCCAGTCCAACCCACCTCTGTCTAGCTCTATGCCCATCCACTACTGTGGTTCACAATGATGAATAGATGATGGATATGTATTGTATAATATACAGATAGATATAGATGGATAAGACAGTGTACATATGTACTGTACATGATTTGGAAATGCTGTATTGAATAATCAATAATTTGTTTATTTTTATTCCATATATTGGAATTTGGTAATACAGTGGATAGAATAGTAGCACTTGGCTAACGGCTCTCCTACATAAAATACAATCACCCAACCTACCCTAATGTATACCAATTTAAGGGCTGATGCACATGTAAGGACATATGTGAATAGTACTGCGGTTAATTTTAAGGTACCGTATGCACTCTAAAAACTCGTCCTAATTTTCGTCAGGGTAAAATTCACAGTGAATAGCAATTCTAATAGTGGCGAAATTCCTTCCATTCAAATTTTCGTCACACATGGGAAACAATCTAATATTTTGTCACAAAGGTCTTTGTTGCTTGTTTAGCTGCACACTTTACTTAAGCTGATACTCGTTTGTTGTCTTGTGTATGACAGAAAACTCGTCCAGCTCTTAAAACTCAGCTACCACCATCTACACTCTGAATGGTTTCTATGGTTCACCACCAATGTCACCACACCTAAGTGACTTCACTCAATTTTTAGACATTGAGAACGTTGAGGATGGCGCAATTTCTCCGGAATACACTCATAGCGATGCTTCGACTTGTAAGCAGCCATTTTTATTTCCACCCAACTCTAATATTCGTCAGAATTCTAAATATTCATTCAAAGTCTCCTTGTTTCGTCAGTGTCGTCCATCTTTTTGTTCATCCTGTATCTATTCCAATACAAAGACGAAATTTTTAGTGAAGTTGGTGTGATTAGTTCTTAGAGTGTATACGGTATATACGTAGCAACTGTTTTCCTAACTCCAAGCCTTAAGTTATGACCATTAAACTAGTTAATAGTTATACGTTTACACACTTTGTTACACACCAATACCCATGTTGGTAAATTTACAAGTACAATTAATATTACCTTCAGGAGATGTGGCACTAGTAGTGCTGCCATTGTTACCACCCAATGAGTTGTATGCTTCAACAACTATAGAATATATTGTATTGGACTCCAGTCCAGTGATGTTGTAAGGAGGAAGAACAGCTGTGAAGATATTTTCTTCATTGATATTCCACTTTCTTATATATACTCTATATTTCACTTTTAGGATTTTCTCCCAGTTAACAGTGAAAGAATTGGGATAAGTAGCAACTTTCATTTTTGAGGGTTTCTCAGGAGCTGTAAAAAGAGAATAGATCAGGTAGTTTTAGCGATGGATATGTCAAAAAGCAGTGATCAACTCACGACCACTAGAATTACTCCAACGTCCAAACCCAGAAGGACTAACAGCTCTCACTCTTACACTGTATGTCCTCCCAACAGTGCCATGGATGACTACAAACTCATCATCAGCTCTCACTACAGGCTGTACTACATTGTCCTCTTTGTACTCTACCTCATAGTGTGTGATGGGTAGATCACTGGGTGGACGGGTCCAAGTGATTGTTAAATTGAGCAAATTGTCTTTGGTCACATCTGTAGAGTCAACTTCTGTAACTTGTGGTACTGTAGTTCAAAAGAAATTCATTTAGAAATGAATCTGTAGATGCTACATATAACCATGGAAAAGGGATTCAGAGATGACTGTCAAAGAGTACTGAAATGAAGTAGGGATGTTTGTTGTGTAGGGCTAGATGGGTATAGATGGGTGATGAGCTGTAATCATATCCAGTACCCATAATTTTCCAACATTAATTCATTATGTGAATATGTTAGGAAAAATATGTACTGAATGCATTCATAGGATGAGAGTTTTGCTGATCCTATGTAACTTTAGAATCAAAAATCATAAGTTGTAGTGCTAATATGACATTGATCCATGAGCAAAAATTATTATCAAAGAAATGTGAATTTCTTACACGTAACATCACTGGAATTAATTTAATTCCAGTGATGTTACGTGTAAAGTTATACAGTATGTATGCATAATATGATGACCAATTTAAACAGTTGAAGCACTGAAACTGGTTGGAAAAATGTTGGATGCACTCTTCTGGGTTACTTTTCATTAACACTTTCTGCTTGTTTACAATACAGGGACAATATAGCCTAGCAATAAATCATTGGGTGAAGATAAATATCAAGATTTCAGAATACAGAGGTGTGGGCATTATGTAGATATTGAGTCTATACAATTTAAAGAGAGAACTTGGAACTGTGGTTTGATTTTAGAGGTGCCTGGTTTTTAGAATGCTCTACAAGAATGGGTGTTACTGCTTAGAAGTATATGGTCAGGTAAGGAGGACCCACTTTAGTAGGTACTATAGGAAGGAAAATTCTAGCTATCAGCAGTGTCTAGATGTATCGTTTTAATATAATCTTGCATTATTGGAGATATCAAGGATGACTTCAATTTGCATGCATGACTGTGTTAGTAGGGCACATTCAATTATCACCAATATACAGTATATAAAATCGGATCCTAATCTAACTGTTTATTTGCAAGATTATAGAAGAGTTATGGAATAGAATAAGCGGTTGCTTTGTATGCAGATGTTAGACATTTTATAATTGTACTATGTATTGCTAAAGGCATGGGAGAAATCAGGTTCTAGTGTATTAAAAACACAATGCAGTTTGCAATCAGAAGGAATGAATATTGTAACACATGTATACAGTAAGAAACTCATGCATTGAATAATCATGAAATATACAGGACACAGCTAATCTCTAGAAGCAGAAAACTGGAGTTAATCTACAGCTGATCCCCTCCCATTTAAAAGTGCAGGAGCCAGCAATCCCATTCGGCCCAGACAGTGATGTCAAAATTATACAGTAATGGTATACACAATACACTCTACATACGTACCTCTGAAAGTAAGAAGTGTTCTCATATCACCGAAAGGACCAATTCCAACATCAGAAACAGCTCTCACTTGAACTTGATAACTAGTACCAGGAGAAAGGTTCTCCAGAGTGACAGATCTTATTGTCAAATCTCTTGAACTCCAACTAGTAGGACCAGTTCTTCTGTACTGTACTTGGTATTTGGTGATGGGACGTTCACTTTGAGGTGCAGTCCACTTCACATTAAGAGCTGGTTTTCCTGAACTTGCTGTTTTAGTCAGTGTAGGAGGACCCACCTTTTGAGGTACTACAGAAAAAAAGTGTAAACAATAAGAATTTAAGTATTCACTTTGCAAGTAGCACTTGCAAATTAGGATAAGTGTGTACCTGAAGAAGCCCAAGTGGGCGAAACGTTGTACAATTTGAATGATTGTTGATGAAACTTGTGATATGCGTTATCTGTCCAAAGCTAAAACTTATCCTAATCGATCTAGCATGTCGAAGAATTTCTACAACCATAGCACTTGCAAAGATACGTATATGTTGCTTTAAAAGCCATTTTCTGATAGCTTTAAGGTCTTAACAGGATATTACAACTCTCTGATTTTACTACATAACCCCACATAACTACCTTTTCTAACATGGATCAGAAACAGCTCTCACTTGAACTTGATTATCAGTACAAGGAGAAAGATTCTCCAGACTTGGAGAACAGCATGCCACATTTCTACAAAAATGCTAATGCACACTAGACTTCTCCATAACTATTGCAGTTACCCTACTAAATCAAAATCCTCTGCATGCTACCACTGTCAGGTGGTGTATCACTGCCAGAAGGATTAACCCACACGTCATATGCCTCAATTTTGCAAACTTTTTCCATAATACACATAACATACTTCTATATACAGACTGTTCTTAGACTGCTAATCTTTCTCGCATTATTATTTTTAATTTTGTTGATTCTGAAATAGTTAACTAAAGCCAGCAATCCCATTCAGTCCAGATAGTGCATGATGTGCTAATTATACAGTAATGGTATACACAATGCACACTACATACGTACCTCTGAAAGTCAGCAGTGTTCTCACATCACTGAATGGACCAATTCCAACATCAGAAACAGCTCTCACTTGAACATGATAAGTACTACCAGGAGAAAGGTTCTCCAGAGTGACAGATCTTGTTGTCACATCTCTTGTACTCCAACTAGTAGTACCAGTTCTTCTGTACTGTACTTGGTATTTGGTGATGGGACGTTCACTTTGAGGTGCAGTCCAGGTCACAGTAAGAGCTGGTTTACCTGAACTTGCTGCTTTACTCAGTGTAGGAGGACCCACCTTTTGAGGTACTACAGAATACAAGTGTAAACAATAAGAATTTAAGTCTTCACTTTGCAAGTAGCACTTGCAAAGATACGTATATGTTGCTTTAAAAGCCAATTTCTGATAGCCTAAAGGTCTTAACAGGATACTACAACTCTCTGATTTTACTACATAACCCCATATAACTACCTTTTCTAACATGGATCAGAAACAGCCCTCACTTGCACTTGATAATCAGTACAAGGAGAAAGATTCTCCAGACTTAGAGAACAGCATGCCACATTTCTACAAAAATGCTAATGCACACTAGACTTCTCCATAACTATTACAGTTACCATACTAAATGAAAATCCTCTGCATGCTACCGCTGTCAGGTGGTGTATCACTGCCAGAAGGATAAAACCACATGTCATATGCCTAAAGTCTTCTACACTATAATAATTTTGCAAACTTTTTCCATAATACACATAACATACTTCTATATACAGACTGTTCTTAGACTGCTAATCTTTCTCGCATTACTATTTTAATTTTGTTGATTCTGAAATAGTAGCAGATTGGTAACTAAAGCCAGCAATCCCATTCAGTCCAGATAGTACATGATGTGCTAATTATACAGTAATGGTATACACAATGCACACTACATACATACCTCCGAAAGTAAGAAGTGTTCTCACATCACTGAATGGACCAATTCCAACATCAGAAACAGCTCTCACTTGAACATGATAAGTAGCACCAGGAGATAGGCTGCCCACAGTCAAAGTCAGAGATCTTATTGTCACATCTCTTGCACTCCAACTACTAGTACCAGTTCTTCTGTATTGTACTTGGTATTTGGTGATGGGACGTTCACTTTGAGGTGTAGTCCAGGTCACAGTAAGAGCTGGTTTTCCTGAACTTGCTGCTTTAGTCAGGACAGGAGGACCCACCTTTTGAGGTACTACAGAAAACAAGTATTCACTTTGCATGTAGGACTTGCAATGATATGTATTTGTTGTTTTAAAAGACCAATTTCTTATAACATAAAGGACTAAACAGGATATTACAACTCTCTGATTTTAATACATAACCCCCTATAACTACCTATTTTCCATATCAGAATGACTGATATGTATATGCAGTGCACCATCATAAGTTATGAATGCATTTGCACAGCTGAATAGAACTCTTCTGACATCGATTTAGAAACAGCTCTCACTTGAACTTGATAATCAGTACCAGGAGAAAGATTTTCCAGAGTTAGAGAAAAGCATGCCACATTTCTACACACTAGACTTCTCCATAACTATTGCAGTTACCGTACTAAATCAAAATTCTCTGCATGCTACCGCTGTCAGGTGGTGTATCACTACCAGAAGGATTAACCCACATGTCATATGCCTCAATTTTGCAAACTTTTTCAATAATACACATAATATACTTCTATATACAGACTGTTCGTAGACTGCTAATCTTTCTCGCATTATTATTTTTAATTTTGTTGATTCTGAAATAGTTAACTAAAGCCAGCAATCCCATTCAGTCCAGATAGTGCATGATGTGCTAATTATACAGTAATGGTATACACAATGCACACTACATACGTACCTCTGAAAGTCAGCAGTGTTCTCACATCACTGAAGGGACCAATTCCAACATCAGAAACAGCTCTCACTTGAAATTGATAAGTAGCACCAGGAGATAGGTTGCCCACAGTCAAAGTCAGAGATCTTATTGTCACATCTCTTGCACTCCAACTACTAGTACCAGTTCTTCTGTATTGTACTTGGTATTTGGTGATGGGACGATCACTTTGAGGTGCAGTCCAGGTCACAGTAAGAGCTGGTTTTCCTGAACTTGCTGCTTTACTCAGTGTAGGAGGACCCACCTTTTGAGGTACTACAGAATACAAGTGTAAACAATAAGAATTTAAGTCTTCACTTTGCAAGTAGCACTTGCAAAGATACGTATATGTTGCTTTAAAAGCTAATTTCTGATAGCTTAAAGGTCTTAATAGGATATTACAACTCTCTGATTTTACTACATAACCCCACATAACTACCTTTTCTAACATGGATCAGAAACAGCTCTCACTTGAACTTGATTATCAGTACAAGGAGAAAGATTCTCCAGACTTAGAGAACAGCATGCCACATTTCTACAAAAATGCTAATGCACACTAGACTTCTCCATAACTATTGCAGTTACCGTACTAAATGAAAATCCTCTGCATGCTACCGCTGTCAGGTGGTGTATCACTGCCAGAAGGATTAACCCACATGTCATATGCCTCACGTCTTCTACACTATAATAATTTTGCAAACTTTTTCCATAATACACATAACATATTTCTATATACAGATTGTTCTTAGAATGCTAATCTTTCTAGCATTACTATTGATAATTTTGTTGATTCTGCAAAAGTTAACTAAAGCCAGTAATCCCATTCAGTCCAGATAGTGCATGATGTGCTAATTATACAGTAATGGTATACACAATGCACACTACATACGTACCTCTGAAAGTCAGCAGTGTTCTCACATCACTGAAGGGACCAATTCCAACATCAGAAACAGCTCTCACTTGAACATGATAAGTAGCACCAGGAGATAGGTTGCCCACAGTCAAAGTCAGAGATCTTGTTGTCACATCTCTTGCACTCCAACTAGTAGTACCAGTTCTTCTGTACTGTACTTGGTATTTGGTGATGGGACGTTCACTTTGAGGTGCAGTCCAGGTCACAGTAAGAGCTGGTTTACCTGAACTTGTTGTTTTAGTCAGTGTAGGAGGACCCACCTTTTGAGGTACTACAGAAAACAAGTGTAAACAATAAGAATTTAAGTCTTCACTTTGCATGTAGGACTTGCAAAGATATGTATATGTTACATTAAAACTAATTTCTGAAAACTTAAAGGTCTTAACAGGATATGACAATTCTGATTTTAATACATAACCCCCTATAACTACCTATTTTCCATATCAGAATGACTGATATGTATATGCAGTGCATTATCATAAGTTATGAATGCATTTGCACAGTTGAATAGAACTCTTCTGACATCGATTTAGAAACAGCTCTCACTTGAACCTTATAATCAGTACCAGGAGAAAGATTCTCCAGAGTGAGAGAACGGCATGCCACATTTCTACAAAAATGCTAATGCATACTAGACTTCTTCATAACTATTGCAGTTACCCTACTAAATCAAAATCCTCTGCATGTTACTGCTGTCAGGTGGTGTATCACCGCCAGAAGCGTTAACCCACTGTAATATCTGTCTGCATGTTAGGACAATTTCCATTCAGTAATTGATTGTACTGAGTGTTTTGTCTTGATTGTTTAATGTGTGAGGTACCTTTATGTTAGCAGCATGCTGTTTTTTATACGTTCACATGTTAGTTTAAAAGTTCAGTTGTTGTAGTAGTAGTTCAGTTGTCTCATCAGTGACAATAATTTTTTAGTTGACTTGTAGTTCAAGTTTTCATTCCGCATGTGATCGGATATTACAGAAGAAATTGGCGACGAGGTTAACAATGGCAGCAAGTACTTCGTTAACATTCGCAGCTTTCGACAGTGGTCAGGAAGATTGGATTTCATACACCGAACGACTTGAGCAGTATCTTGTGGTTAACGGGATCGACGATGACGGTAAATGACGAGCAGTTCTACTTAGCGTCTGTGGAGCGTCCACGTACCAGTTGATACACAATTTGGTGGTTCCAGGGAAGCCAACCGCCGAATCTTTCGAAGAGCTGGTCAAGCTGGCAAAGGAACACCGCGACCCACCTCCGTCAGCAATCGTACAATGCTTTAAGTTCAACTCTCGAAACCAGAAAGAGGGAGAGACGGTGGCCGAATTCGTGGCTGAACTGAGGCGTTTGTCGGAGCACTGCAAATTCAACGACACTTTGGACGATATGCTGAGGGACAGATTAGTCTGTGGTATCCGTGACGGACGCATACAATGCAGGTTGCTCGCCGAACCTGACCTTACGTTAAAGAGAGCTTTCAAACTCAGCCAGGCAGCTTAGACAGCAGACAGGAATGTGAAGGACCTACAGGGCGGTTTGAAACCGAAGCCCTCGCAGATTCTGGCAGTAAATCAAACGTCCCGGCACCAATTGCCTCAATCGTCTTCATTCCTGTCGTGTTATTAATGTGGTAGCACCCAACATAAACCTCAGGACTGTAGGTTCAAGGGCGTGATTTGTCATGCTTGTGGAAAGAAAGGGCATATAGCAAAATCGTGCTGTAGCAAAGGTAGATCACTATCATTTACAAGGGAGAACCACAGCAAAGCAGGATCAGGTGTATCAGCAGGCTCCAAGGCCCAGCGGACACATAAAGTTGTGGAAGACAATGTTGAAGAGTCAGATAAAGTCATTGAAGAAGGATACTCGCTGTATTGTGTAACCTCCAAGGTGAATCCGCCCATATCTGTTAGTGTCCGGGTAAATGGAGTCAGCCTTCAAATGGAAGTCAACACAGTTGCCTCCCTTTCCCTAATCAGCGAAGCAACTTTCAAAGAGCTGTGGGGCACGGAAGAGCCCCCACTGAAACTATCCGACAAGGTACTGAGGACATAAACGGGCGAGCCTTTGAAAGTGCTGGTGATCCTGTCTGGATTGTAGAGTATGGCGAACAACAGGAAGAGCTAGATCTGTTGGTGGTTGCCGGTCAGGGACCAAGTTCTTCGGAAGAGGTTGGCTTTGTCAATTACAGTTACATTGGAGGAATTTACATCACATCAGCACACCCAGTGCCCTGAAAACAGTTTTGGAGAAACACACTGATGTATTTTCCAACGAGTTAGGAGAAGTCAAGGGAATGAAAACCAAAACTTGCATTGATCCAAAGGCTATTCCAAAATTCTGTAAAGCTAGAGCAGTACCATATGCCTTGCGTAAGAAGGTCGATTTGGAATTGGAGTGTATGGAGAAGGTGGGCATCATTGAGTCAGTGGAGTTCTCAGATTGGGCCACTCCCATAGTCCCCATCGTGAAGGCCAATGAATCCATTTGCATTTGTGGGGACTACAAAGTCACCATTAACCAGGCATCCAAGGTCGACACCTATCCTCTCCCTCGTATAGAGGATCTACTGTCATCACTAGCAGGAGGCAAAACATTCTCCAAGTTAGACCTGGCACATGCGTATCAGCAAATTGTTCTGGAAGCCGAGGCTCAGCAGCTGGTAACCATCTACACACAGAAGGGTTTGTTCAAGCGCCTTCGGTTTGGGGTTGCCTCAGCACTGTCCATTTTTCAGTGAGTGATGGAGAACATCCTGCAAGGTATACCACAAGTCTGTGTGTACATCAATGATATCTTGATCACGGGAAGAATGGAAGAGGAGCACATACAGAGACTGGATGCGGTTCTGAGCCGATTGGAGAATGCTGGCCTTCGATTGAAAGAGGGGAAATGTGCGTTCATGCTCTCTTCAGTTGAGTATTTAGGTCACCGGATTTCAGAAGAAGGAACCTACCCTGCCGCAGAGAAAATCAGAGCTATTGCAGAAGCACCAGTTCCAAGGGATGTTCAGCAACTCCAGTCATTTTTGGGGTTGGTGAATTACTATGCTAAGTTTCCTTGTAATCTTTCCAATGTGTTAGCTCCTCTCTATGCCCTGCTACAGAAAGGCAGAAGTTGGTCTTGGGGACAGGCTGAACAAGAAGCATTCAGCAATGCAAAGGCAGCATTGACGTCTTCACCAGTGTTAACCCACTTTAACCCAGATGCAGAGCTACATCTGGAGTGTGATGCCTCGCCGTACGGGATGGGAGCAGTTCTGATGCATAAGTTTGAAGATGGCACATTTAAGCCAGTTGCATATGCTAGTAGATTGCTGAGTGCTACTGAGAAAAAGTATTCACAGTTGGATAAAGAAGCTCTGGCGATAGTGTTTGGGGTAAAGAAGTATCACCAGTTCCTGTTCAGCAGGAAGTTTGTCATCCACTCAGACCACAAGCCGCTTCAACATTTGCTCTCAGAGAAAAAACCAATACCAATTTTGGCACCAGCAAGGATCCAATGTTGGGCTCTGACTTTTGGTGCGTATGATTACTCCATTGTTTATCGTCCAGGTACAACTCTCAAGAATGCTGATTTGTTGAGCCGTTTACCCTTGTCTGAAGCACCAAGAACAGTCCCAGTACCAGGTGAACTTGTATTACTCATGGAAACTCTTCAGTTTTCACCCATTTCAGCTGCTGAAATTGCGAGATGGACCACCCAAGACCCAGTACTAGGCAAAGTCCACGAACTGGTCAGATCAGGATGGATATCACAAGAAGAGGAGGAGTTTCAAGCCTACAACAGGATAAAAGATGAGTTGTCTGTGCAAGATGGTTGTGTATTGTGGGGTTTACGTATTGTTGTTCCAGAGAGAGCACAACAGCAAGTCCTGGAGGAATTACATGTTTGTCATCCTGGGATGACTCGCATGAAAGCTATTGCTCAAAGCATAGTTTGGTGGCCGGGGATTGACCAGGACATTGAGAGTAAGGTGCGTGGATGTATCGATTGTCAGCAGAATCAAAAGAATCCACCAGGCGCTAAAATGCATCCTTGGGAATGGCCAACAAGACCTTGGATGTGTATCCATGTTGATTATGCCGGGCCTTTCATGGGCAAGATGTTTTTGGTGGTGTCTGATGCACATTCCAAGTGGTTAGAGATAGAAATGGTTGCAGCCGCTACCTCACGTGCAACTATCATGCAGTTAAGAAGAATGTTTGCCATCTACGGATTACCCGAGCTACTTGTTTCGGATAATGGATCAGTATTTGTAAGGAGGAGTTGGAAGATTTTTTGAAAGGCAACGGGATACGCCATGTGACATCTGCAACGTACCATCCTTCTTCGAATGGTTTGGCCGAGAGGTCTGTCCAAACATTTAATAACGGCATGAAGAAAGGAATGGGGAATGATCTCCAGAGACAACTTTCCAACTTCTTGTTTCATTACAGGATGACTCCGCATACAACTACAAGAGTTTCTCCTGCCGAGTTGATGATGGGCCGACAGTTGAGGACCAGACCGGATCTTATGCGTCCAGATGTTGGAGCACGTGTGGTTCGTAAACAAAAGAAACAAAAGGAATATCGGGATGTATCTTGTAAGGAGAAAGTTTCTCTGAGGGAGCTTCAGAGTTTGTTCGTAATTTTACTGGTGGCCAACGATGGTTGTCTGGCATTGTTACACAACATTATGGGCAATCCATGTTGGACGAACAGTTGGAGGATGGCTGGGTCATTCGCCGTCACTTGGATCACGTTAAAGAAGGTGCGGTCCAGGTCACAGTAAGAGCTGGTCTTCCTGATTTCACTGCTTGGGTCAGGACAGGAGGACCCACCTTTTGAGGTACTGCAGAATTCATTTTTTTCCTTTGGTACTGGTGAATACTTATATTGACAATTGGGCACTTATTGCTATCATGGACTACATTGTCTACTTTAAGGTATGGTGAGTGAAGTAGAGCAGTAGTTGTGCCAGTGAAGACAGACTTATTACAACTTATTACCATCCTATCATTATTATCATTGCAATTATTATTAATAATACAGTAACCATTATTGTCATAATAACATACTTTCTCGTATTGTTGTTGTTGTTATTATTGATTATGAAAAAGTAGCAGATGGTTGTCAAAGGTTTATGCTATACATACACAGAGAATCAAAGATGCAGCTGTAGTAGCTTGAAAACATCCAATACATGACATGTTATGTATATGATGACATTATGACAGAGAAGAAATGATAGAGGACTTTTGCCATCACTGGTAAATGAAGCTGGTTAATTTTTTTCAGATATGTATTGAATCTTTTGCTAAATGACTTAGCTGAGTTTACAAGGAAGCATGAATAAGCCTCCATGGTACTAGGAGACTTCTGGTACATGCAGTCATCCATTGGCCCTGCTTGGGCATGAAAAGGAGGCAAAAATAATGCCCTGTTCTTTGAAAATGATGACGTAGAGGAACATCAGAGATCAAGTCTGTCATTGGCTTCTGCTGTGTTTATGTCGGCATAACATGATAATGTAGTAGTCCTTTTGTTGGCTTCACCATTTTCAAGATGATTAATTTTCCTGATTAGGGATTATGTGAATCAAACAGCCATATTCAAATTTGATTTGGATTCAGTCAGATGTGACGTAGATTCAGTTCCAGTGTGTGCATGGCTGAAGTCACGGAGGTCCAGTAACTTCAAGCAACCAGAGTTTATATGGACGTTCATGAAGTAGAATAGAGCAAGTACTACACATTTTAATGTGAGTAAAAATTATGAATAGTTATGAGTAACGCATGACCAGTACATGAGCCAATTCAAACATAATATTTCTGAACATATAGGGCATTGAACATTTCAAAAGCTTGATATACACTATGAATGCAATGCATTTGCATGGTAACCAACTGCCCTTGATTTTGCAGGACAGTCCCTGAAAATGCCTCTGTGCCCTGCTTTCACTTAGTATTATTGCAAAAATTAATTAATCAATTTTTCTTATAAACAATTTAACCGCATATGATATACTCGGCTTGCATGGTCGGACTTTAGTATACTATTGGCTAAACTCACACTAAAGTATATCATCAGCTGCTTGTTGTTAGTGCTCGCTAGGCTTGAAAGGAGAAGATGTTTTGATGTAGCAAATAATAACAAATAAAGAAGTGTGAATACATTCAAGTAAAAAGGCAACACTTTTGGGGTAACTGGAAAAAGTTACAAGTTAAAAGTTAAAAGTTAACAGTAAATATGTATTTATAACGTAGCTCATGACAAAACATCCCTATTTTGTTTATTCTCAAAGGCTTTTTAGTGATGATTTTATCAGCAAATTGCAAGCAATGTATCATTTTAATTGCTTAATAGTAACTCCTTCGCTAATTTGGATGATCTTAGTTGCGCCTGCCCTTCTATGCACCTTCCATGTGGATTCCAAATATGTCTCCCTGTTGTCACATCTCGGACAAACCGCTTTCAATGAATTGGATGAGAACTCTATCTATTGTTAAACAGAATTAAAATGGCAACAAGTCGATAAAATGAAACTTCGAAGCCAGATACCGCATGTGGAACATGTCCGAATCTGCCCTGCGTGCTAATTAGTTGGAATCCGAGCGAAAATATTATTCAATGGCTTCAAGTCATGTGACATGTGCATGATAAAGTGTGAGGATAATATGTGTACGCATTAAGTTTGTTTTTCTGCAGCAATCATTTTGCATTTTCTGTACATTTGCGAACGTTCATCCCGATAAAATTCGTTCTGGGAAGAAGATTGGCTAAAGCGCGTTGATAATCAGTATTTTAATATCCCGGAAACAGCAAGACGTTCCGAGATGGCATGCTATTTTCTCTCAACGGGTTCAATTCGAACCCATTGAGGAGAAAAATGAAGATAGGCCATTCTATTCTAAAGTAAAACATTCGTTATTTAGATTCAAAAGCAACGGCTACCGCCGGATATTACGCACCTTACTTCGACTCTGATATCCGACGTTATTGAATCGTCGTCAAAAGTATCCTCCTCCTGTTACAAATGTTCTGACTCCTTTAAAATGTATTTTGTTCGGCGTATCATTCACTGCCATGCTCGTCGTGTCTTCAGACCGAATTTAGTCCTCACGTCCGCTGTAGTACATCACGCGCATGTCATTATCATTACCATTATCATTTGACTTTACAACACAGCACAGATGGAATATAATATGACATTGTGATATGTGAAAAATCAAAAGGTTGTGCTGTGCTGATGGACAACCAGCAAGCTCTGCCGGCAGCCAAAGCTAAGACTAAGTGCGTTTAGTGACTGTGTGTGATCTGGTCCTATGTGATATAGGTGATTCGTAAGTGACTATGGGTATCCAGGTGATGTTTCTTGAGGTACTTCCAGTCCGAATTTTGAGACCAGGGTGATGATCAATCTCGTAGTAAGAAACATCCTTGGCCCTGCCTATCAGGTCCTCCAGTGAGGTGGTGGCGATGTTGTACGGAATGGAAACGCTAGGCGGAATTGAACCTTTAAAGACAGGTGTCCAACAGCTGATACCAGTAGGTGAAGTATAGCGAACACCTGGGACACCCTTGTCCCCTTCCTCAAACTGCTTAGAAAAACAAGTGGTCAAATCTAAAGATTTGGTGTTGGCAGAAGTTTTCACAAGCACTACTTTACTATTGGGTGTTTCGTGTACAGTAGGTTGAGTAGTACTGATATGCTTGCTATTTGGTTGCTGAGGTTGGGTCAAGGCAGAGTCGACAGAATTCGAGATGATACATAACGTTGGAGATTTCTCCTGTAACGGTCGTCTGTCAGCTGCCTGCGGCACCGGGTCCGGTGGCGAAGAAGTCCCTAATGACGATTTGACGCGGCCAGACGCGGCCATATTAACACTGTGTTTTGCCACGGTACAAACCTGGTTTTCCTGGCTGGCTTTGTTCAGTGGTTCGGTAGCTATGGTAGCGTGTTCCAGAGACTTTGTCCTGATGAAGTCATTAAGACGTCTCTGGCTCCTACGTTGCTGCGATGGTGTTCGCTTTTTGGTCCTTGTTCGAGTAAGTGGCGCCAAGACAACCTGCACAGGGGCATTATAGCGCTTTGTGGAAGTTGGGGATTATAGGCGACAAAGTTATGGAATTTGTGGAATTTGTCACATTTTACCTCTACGTCATTACCAGCAGAAGGTAAACGTTGTAATACGTCATCAGAAGCGGGCGCTAACGGTGGTTTAGCGATAGCAGAATCTTTCGAATCTTATCGACTTTGACAAGGCAAAAAGCCGTTTTGTGCCTTAATAAGTTTTGTTTAGGTATTTGTGGAAGCACATCAATGTTTAGTAGCAATGTTCAAGCTACACTAGTACCGTCAAAAAGGGCCAGGTACCGCCGATATCGACCTTCCCACCTCGAATGATCGTTGCAGAAGGCCGAATCAATGTAAGAAAGTGCTGTGACAGGTAACTGCACTATACTATTCAGGATATCCTAGATCACGAATGAAACACTAGCTAAAATCGGCAAAATGTTAGCATGCTCAGTCTACTTTCTGACTTTGTACTAATCGATTGATTTCGCACGCAAGCTAGTGCCACTGTCTCTGCGTCTTAGTCGTCAAGTATGCCACTTTCGCCGCAGATATGACTATCAATGAGAAGAATATATGCATAAGAACTCACCGATACTTGTTGGAACCATTAAATGAAAAATAGAAGTTTCAGCACAACAAATTGCCGACCAGATCGATTGTTCACGTAGTCGATAACATTGTAGGGCGCTTATTTCCAATGTACCATACGAATTAAATGCCCAATACTGATGACGCGCACCTTACGTCATCCTAAAATGGCGGATTGGAACCGTCCTGCAAATATATCGTGTTTTGGGGACGTGTACCCGGGACTTTTTCCGAACAACAAAAGAATCCAACGATTTAAAATACTTTTGTATACTTGTTTTCGCTGAGCGGGGATTATATAAGCAGGTTAGCCTAAGATATTACCATTTTAATTGTCATTTTTAGCCATTTTTACCCGCTAAAAGTACATTTTTCGTTATAAGTATTTCAGTTGGAGTTATATGTTCTCCGCTCAGCATCCATATCTTAAATGAACTTTACTCTTTCATCTCATGCCAGTTTCATCTCTTTGGGAGGCCGTCTACACGTCCCCAAATCGACATTTAGAGAAAAAGTGTACCTTTTTCAAAATCATCTTTATACTTCTGCGTATGACACATGGGCCTGTTTTGTAGTTTATTATTTCGATAAATAACATTAAAACACTAAACAGTTGTAAAAATCGACGTACATTGTTGTTTGAGCTGTAAAATTCGATGTATATATTACCATTTCGAGCGGCGGCCATTTTCTCCCCCAGTCGAAAAGCGCTATAATGAGCCTGTGTGAGGTTCCTGGTTGTGGCCTACACCTCCATTGGTAGCTCTCCAAAACAATTGGACACAAGTGCCCCTATAATTGTCCTGGATTTTCCAGGACAGCGTTCGACCCGAGTTTAAGGCCGAATTGATGCAAACGGCCAGAACCTCGGGGAGCTCCACCGACGCCATTTTTCGTTGAGTCCATTGACTCGTTGAGGCCATTTTGTCATGTGACAAAATGGCCTCAACGAGTCATTCGTTAAGGTGTATCTTTAATGGCCGGGAGCCAAAAAGTTAAGGCCGATTAGCCTAGTCTTTTTAGATTTTTCGAATAATCATAGGCAACTTTAGACTTTCCATGTGGGGGATTTTGATTGTTGTCTTCCTACAAAAGTTACAAGCCAAAATGTGAGTGTCTGTTGTGTCAATTTATGGTTTTCAGTGATTTTCTCAGTAACTGTTCCACGTACAAAAATCCCCCACATGGAAGTTTTAGATATTGCTATAAGGAACCTCTTTACCCTTTTTGGTCTCCATAGCTTTCAATCTCCAGTGGCTCCCGGCGTTTTTGTGCCTTTAGATATGGCGAAGAAAACTACTTCTAACTTCGTCTTCACATATGCTATTACTTCGATTTTGGGCTCAAAATGGAGACAATACAACACGCTACACGATGATATTTCTTTCGAAGAGATACAATAGACCTACAAAAAGAAATGGGACCAAAAGCGAACCTAAATTTTTTCGCAACCTGAAGACTTACAAGTGCAAATGGACATGTTCCACATGCGACAGTGCTTTTGCTCACTGCAACAAGGCAAAAAATGCACTTTTGGAGACTTATTGTGTAAGAACATTACTATGTCATATACCAGGCTGATAGTAGAGAGTTTGCGGTTAACGATTAAATTTTAGCGCTATCCATTGACCTTTACCGAAAAGAGCTAAAGGCGAAGCGCTAAAATCATTTGCTTTTCCATGATACGTACTGTAAACGATTGCAAACAGTAATCATATTTTCTCAACAAAAGTACTGCATACAAACCAGCTACTACATGGTGTAAGTGAACATTAGAATTCAGCAAAAGATAGTACAAGAAAACAGTAAGTACATGGTACAATGAAGTTTGGCAAACGAAACTCATCTACAGAAAACCAATGGGACATCAGGCAATTAGTAACACAAGATTGTGATAGAATCTTGAAGAAATGATAATATCTTCTTGTTAAATTATGCTATCATTATAATTATGTACGTATGTATGTACATATATATTCAAGTATCAGGATTTAACACACCTCTATATGTGGAGAGTGTTCCCATATCACTGAATGGACCACTTCCAACATCAGAAACAGCTCTCACTTGAACTTGATAACTAGCACCAGGAGAAAGGTTCTCCAGAGTGACAGATCTTGCTCTCACATCTCTTGAACTCCAACTAGTAGTACCAGTTCTTCTGTACTGTACTTGGTATTTGGTGATGGGACGATCACTTTGAGGTACAGTCCAGCTTACAGCAAGAGCTGGTCTTCCTGAATTCACTGCTTTGGTCAGGACAGGAGGATCCACCTTTTGAGGTACTACAGAAACAGTTACAATTTTGTGACAATCATTTTTCTGACCTTCTTACTTGTTACTATTTATAACTACTTGCATGAGATACAGGATGATTTATATATATAGAGGACTGAATTGCCAAGGAGAATAGCACTTTCTAAGGATATAGATGCTACCAGATCACTAATAATTATTATGATATTCGTTTTGTTTTTGAATAGATACGTAGATTGCGATGGCATTCATATACAGTCTATTCATAATATATTGTATATCACATACAATACACATACAGTAGAACCTCACAAATATGACCACCCTTAGGACCAGTCCAAGTGGTCTTAATTGTGAGGTGGTCCTATTTCTGAAAGTACTGTCCAGAATAGCATGGCACATCCAGAAGTCTTTCCATAGACACAGGATGCACATAAGGCAATAAAACTGTAGAAAAAAAGTTTTTTCTCTTTTATTGTTACTCCATTATAATGATAAAAATGTGACCCCAAGTTTAACATCTCTTTCTACTGATGGGGTCATTACACAGCCTAATGTCCACAGAATACAGCAGTATCCACAAATAATTCTTCATTGTGAGGTTTCGGCATTCAGAGGAAAATATATGGTCTTTATCCTGAACTAATTTCCATGTATAATTCTGGACTGCAGCAAAGTGGTCTTAAATTTTGAGGTGGTCTTATTGCAAGGTTCTACTGTATTACGTATAATGTTACTATAAATATTGACAACAAATTAAAATGTTTATTGAAGCCATACATGTATGAGTTCTTCTCTAGTGCCAAGTAGAGATGAATAAGTCCCAGAAAATGTACGTATATCACTGGCCTCGAATCTTAATTGTGGACTGGTGCATTTTTTGTGCACAA
>CAUJGJ010000093.1:2094200-2141700 GCA_963170055.1 Halisarca cf. caerulea
TTCAAGAGTGTGCACATACTCCAATCCCGGATACAAGTTAGCAAAGATGAAATAAGCAGTTTTCAGTGGTCAAAAATACACCAAAATTGACTTTCTTGCACTGTTATACATGTATATGCACACTTACCTATTTTGCCATTTATTTTGATGTCTATATACCTTATCAACATTTGGGAAGTACAGTCCTCTAAGGATATGCTATTAAGTACACTAGTCTATGAAATTTGTGATAATTTTTACAACAGTTGGCAAAATCCTTCAGGGGTAGAAACTGGACTCTCCATTCTGGAAAATATAACCCCCTCACACACACACTGCATACAGTGTTCCTATAATATATAATTTACACAACTCAACATCCTGAAAGCAGCACCAAAAAAATAGTCGAACAGAAATTGACCAATCTATTAGTAATATAATACTATGTACCTCTCATCTTTGGAAGTGGAGTAGTTGTTGGTGTGATTGATTCTCGTGATGTTGCCTTCTCAGTTGATCCTGTGGACTCAGTGGTGGGTTCTGGTGAGACTGTATGCAATGTAGTAAAGAAGAGAAGACAAGAGACACATTATACAATGCACAGACTATGAAGCAGTTTCTATTGTTGACAAGATCTAAGGGGTACAGCAAGTTTGCATACTAAATCACAGTAGAATGTGATGTCATAGTGTCCCCTGAAAATGATTGAGCCATGCAATGCTGGCCATGATGCACTAAAGAACATAGTTTCTTGAGCATCTAAGAAAAACCAGGCAACTTAATGCTGCTATTCTTCTCATTTATTTCTGTCACGAGTCAAAATGCACAGTCTACAATCAGAGTATATCTATTTAGATTGGAATTTACAATCCACCTTCTGGTCAAGTCAAGCATGCATAGAAGAACTAGTAGGTCAACAATGACCGAGAAAAAAACTTTCTCAACACCATGCAGAACTACACTACAGTGGGCAAAATCTTCTGGGGTGTAAGCTGGACTGTTTAGGGTGGACGCTACTGATAGATTTAACACCACAGACTGATGTACGTAAGAGATGTGTTGTGGCAAAATGTTATTAAAAAATACTATGGCAAAGTACGTATAGTATACTAATTTGTATGTACAGTATTAGACAAAAACAACCACAAAGGTACAGTATTGAAGCAAATGTTTTGACAAAATTAAGTGTATTGTATTGGCTTCATAAACTATAAACCACACTAACATATTATTTTCAATATTGACATTTGCAGACAAAACACTAAAGATTCAAAGCAGATCATAGTAAGGGAAGCATTAAAAAGATAAAGTGATATCTCAGAACTTTCAATAATGCTGCTAAAGGGATAATACTCCACTTGAAACTGAAGGCCAGTGAAGCAGGAGAATGAATCAAGTCACTTGTGTAAAGAAATAGTCCAGTCCGCTGTGAACCACGCTTGTATGTATGCCCTGGGAGTTTGCATATGAGCATGGGTCACAGCTGGCTGGAGTAGCAAAGAGAATACTTATTAAACACACGTACAGTGTGTGCACATACGTACACGTATTGGCAGCTGTAGTATGTATCATTTTGTACATGCATTCAATTGTCTCCTATACCGTGTACTCTATTTTTCTGCAAGAATTCAGACACTGCTTCAAATTAAGAATCGCTACGCTTTAATGAAGACAACATGATAGATGGCAGACAAATTTAAAGTACAATTATGCAGTAATCAGCATACAAACTGTAGGGGTATCAAAAAAGGGTTATTATCGTATCACAGCCCTATGCAGTTTAGTATAGTTATTATAGTCTATGTAGTTATGGTTACATAACTTGGAAAAGCACATCACAATATGACACAACACTTCAGTGCATAAAGACACACTAGTTAGTATAGAAATTATAGATATGGTATAGGCTCCAATTATCAGCTACTGTAATATGGATATAGACATAGCTACGTATATTGTTAGTTAAAAGGGTCCCACTAAAGGCTAGTACGTACATACGTAGGTACAGTCAAACTTGTTTACAACTACACCCTTGGTGCCACTAAAATGTGCTGTTATAACCAAGTTATTGTTGTAACCAGAACATTAAGTACAGAGACCATTGAATCCGTTCCTGCCATGTGTGATGTTGTAATTAAAAGAGGTTGATGTTGTAAACAGTGACTTCCTAACCAAGTTTGACTGTACTCTTATAGACCTGCTTATGAATCAATACTTGGACCAAGTGTTTATCTGGTAGTGTGGGAAATTTGACTGCATAATATACCATCCATTATTTCAAGATTCCCCTTGACCAACCCAATGATAGGAATCTTCCAAAGAACATTCTTAACTGCTACTGTCTAATGCAGTCATAAAGTGTGCATATGTAAGAATATTTGATAAAAACAGCAGTGAGCTGTGGTTAATGCAGAGTCCTGAGGGTAGAAACCTCATGCACTGGGTGAGCACATGTATGCATTTTGGCTGTGCTTCCACCATTATAGCATCTAGTATGAGTACAAGAATTTGGAGTAAGAGCTCAATTAAGACGTCCTACATCTTAGGGGAGGCCATGCAACATGCAACATGCAAATGTCTGGAGATGGGCA
The DNA here is from genome assembly GCA_963170055.1 of Halisarca cf. caerulea. Lineage (NCBI taxonomy): Eukaryota > Metazoa > Porifera > Demospongiae > Chondrillida > Halisarcidae > Halisarca > Halisarca cf. caerulea. Next base: position 2,096,771 of record CAUJGJ010000093.1, read on the forward strand.
GGAGGTGATGGAATTGAATAGGGGGTAACTACATCACTGAGCAGTAATGAAGAATCACCTAATTCACATACTGTGCAGTTTGAAACATTCCCCAGCTCAAAGTTTTGCAGGTAACTACTTTCAAAATTAGTATCATTGACTAAATTTGCAAAACATCTATAGATAGTACGTCTTGTAAAACATGCTTGCATGCGTGTATCTAATCATTTGTTAACCCCACAGATCCTTCAATGTGAACAGCACATTTAAGTACAATGTGAAGCCAAAGAATTCAATTAATGTCTGCAATTTGCAAGAAACAAATTGTCAATTTACGACTATCGTAATAATATGTTAATAGTCTGAGTATGTACTGCTAGTGTTTTCCCATTATATAAAATCTCAAAAGTTTTCTATGATCTGAATCCCAGCATTGAGGATTTCAGGGCATTCTAAATGTGCATGCACATCCTAAACATTTTGCAGGATCTGGGGGTTAATTGGTCTCAAAAGTACACTTCTGTAGGTATTATGTAATCATCCTCCATATACATGTGGTGCTTAGCACAGTATCTCACCTTCATAAAGACCCAGTGCATGCTTTAGAGACCTATTTATATATTAAGCGGCATGATGATATTATGTTCCACAATAAGATGTGTATATACGCATGCAAGTACATATCATATACTGCATATACTGCATATAATATGCATATCTGTAGGTACACCTTGTTAGACTTCAAACTATACATCCTGACTGCTTAATCTGAACACACAATAAGTTTGGTCATTAAAATAATTTATAATTGAATCTGTACTTTCACTCAACAAAGCTATTGTTGCTATACTTACCTCATCAGATACACAATTAATGAATTTTTGCTCCTATAGTACAACAGAACGATTTAAGAGAATAGCAGAGACAGAAGATAGCATTTGACATGTTTCATAGCAGAAAACCCATGTTCATCTGACACAAATAACCACAGAGAAACTCTACTGAATACTTTTTTACAAGTTGCCTTGATTTGGCTTCACCAACTTGAGTTACAAACACAGACTTTTACCAGATGAAACACTCTAAATTAGTTTCAGTGATCACAGTATGAGATACACAACATTCATTACTTTTAATAGCTAATTAGTATTGACAAATTGATTCTCATCAATTTAGAATTAATTCAAAGTACCATTCACACTAAACTGACATTTCACTTCAACAGGTATGTATACATAAAAGGGATGGTGGTTATATAAGAAGATACGTGTATTTTTTAATAATTAAATAATTATTAATAATTAACATAATTTTTCTTAAAATTCCTTTATATACGTATGTATATAAAGGAATTTTAAGAAAAATTATTCACCTGTGCTAAATATTAATAATACACAAATATACACAGAAACTTAGAATTAACTCAAGCAGTATTAATACTAAAGTGACATCTCACTTCCATACATGAAATTCAAAATTAGAAGAACAATAATAATTCATTTGTGCGAATACACATTACCAAAAACTGTCACAACTATTAGCAGTTGTACATGTAATACCTTTGTTATTATAGCACAGTGCACTGTATTCTTTGCAAGTAGAGTGAAACCTCTGAAATAAGGACACCACTAGGACCACAGTAAGCTGTCCTGTATATGGAGGTGTCCCTATTTCAGAGGATTTAAATGTACACATGTCAATGTGAGGTTCCTCAAATAGGACAGAGCAATGGTGTCCTGTATATTAAGGAGGTTTCTGCATTTTGGAGGTGTCCTCTAAAAGAGGTATCACTGTATTCACTAACACTGCTTCAATATCAGCAAGATGATAAAGGACATCTAAACATACACAGACTAGAAGAAAGTAAAGCAAAACAAACAAGGGTGATAGAATTTGTCTACTATGCCTATTTTAAAATCATTATAGCATATATACCTACTGTACATACCCAGGGGCAGACAGGAGTCCTGGGGGAAGGACTGTTCAGAAATTACTATGTAAGTGAGGCAATGACATGCTTTAAAGGGTTCAAGGGCACCCATTACTTATAAGTTCCTCAGGCTTTCTATTGCTGAATTCTGGAGTAATTTGTAAGAAGAATAGGTGGCAATTTCATTGTTGCTTCATTATGAACCGGTGTGAGACAAGAACAGTACAAGCTTGCTAAAGCGGACTAAAGTAAGCCTTCTCGACTACTAATTCAGGAAGTTAGTTAGGGGATATTTCTGCATGAACTGTTTATCAATTCCAAGTCATTTTACACTGACGGCTACTAACACAAACTGACAACATTACGCACATCATACCCAGAGCATAAAAGTGCTGAAAATTACAGTGAAAGTACGTAGTTCATGAATTTCGCTACAAAGACAATTGATCACTACCAGTTTGAATGCCTCCCCCTAAATCTACCTTGATTATTATGTCACTGTGGGAAGTGGAGTGTTTGTATTAACTCTATGCACTAGTTCACATAGTAAACTGATAATTTACAAACATATTGGCTCATAACAACATGGTGCTATGGCTCTGTTCAGCTTCAAAGTGTAAAGAAATACCACTTGAGCTTCACATCAGTGGCCAGCAGATGCTGTTCTGAGTTGAAGCAATAAGATGGACATGCTGGCAGTTTAGAGTTCACTAAGCAATTCTTATACTATTCCAAATTTGACCACATTAGTAGTGACTTGAGTGCTATGATTCTGACACTGGTAAATAAGGGCATTCATGATAAAAAAAACATTCAATGACGTGGTGTGCAAAGATATGGATATCTTTGCACACCACGTCATTGATCAGTAAATAAATTCTAGATTTCATAAATTAGGTATACTACACACATTCATCAGAAAGAGAAATTAGCATCTCTTGCATTCATTGAAAGTGAGTACAATAGAACAATGTCATGCAGCTACAGACAAAAGAGCCAAACCTTTAAAGCTTAAAGCATAATAAACTATATACTTAGTAACTATAGTAAATTGTGCTAAAAAGTGAGTACATCTGTCCTAAATGGCTGCTACATCTTAAGAGCTAGTCACAGTCGATTGGCACTCTTTTAACAGCTCTGAGACAAACCTCGATACTATTGGCAGGTTTAGTCTTATTCTTCCTTATCCGACAAAGGGGTGCTAAGTCAAATGAATGAACAGGGTGAACAAGTGCCTGATACACAATTCACTCACCAAACCTGACAATTTGTGTCTCTTTGATGCCATCTTTACTGGATCTACACTCATACCGTCCTCCTTGAGATGATTGGTAGCTAGTGAAAGCCAGGATTTGTTGAAATGTAGAACCCCCCACTCGAACCCCATCTCCTGTTTCTACTGGTTCTCCATCAGGACCATACCACCGCACAGTACCACCTGCTTCCTTGCATATCACTGATATTCCACTACCAGCATCGACAGTGATAGTAGCAGGACTTGTCAGAAGAGTGGAAGGACTGAGTGTCCTGATAGTTGCACCGTGTGTAATTCCTAGGAAATCAAAAACAATCAAATCTGAGCATTTTAAGGAATACATCTAGACATTTGTTAAAAGTGATAATCTTCAAAGGAAAACGAATAAGTACAAGAGATAGGTACGTACTAGTTACTACACGGCTGCTTGGGGAGTAACATGTTTACTGGCTGAAAGCCGAGGGCGCTACGCGCCCGAGGTTTGAGGTCAGTAAACATGTTGCTCCCCAAGGAAGCCGTGTAGTAACTAATTTATCTCCTTTTAACACTTAAAATGACAGCTGCTCTGCTATAGTTGCTGTACATTGCCCAAGTTGTTATTGCGACCTTTTGCACGTTAATTGACAACTATTGATTGTTATGACAAACTGGGCGCTTAGGAAATACTGTCCTGACCGCATGGCTGGGTATGGAAAATACTACCCAGGCGGCTCCTTTGATATATGACGTCATCGGGAGATAAGTACTAGTTACTACACGGCTGCTTGGGGAGTAACATGTTTACTGGCTGAAAGCCGAGGGCGCGTAGCGCCCGAGGTTTGAGGTCAGTAAACATGTTGCTCCCCAAGGAAGCCGTGTAGTAACTAATTTATCTCCTTTTAACACTTAAAATGACAGCTGCTCTGCTATAGTTGCTGTACATTGCCCAAGTTGTTATTGCGACCTTTTGCACGTTAATTGACAACTATTGATTGTTATGACAAACTGGGCGCTTAGGAAATACTGTCCTGACCGCATGGCTGGGTATGGAAAATACTACCCAGGCAGCTCCTTTGATATATGACGTCATCGGGAGATAAAGTACTATTATTAAGGTAAAGTACCCTAAGTGTGAACAGTCGCTGATTCTGAATATCGCCTTTTCCTGAGCTCAGGAACTAGAGTTGGAGACATTTAAGCTTGCCATTTGTTAGCACTAACACAGGGCATAACAGTTGCTGAAGAATGAAACCTAGATCTTCCTGCGTCGACTAGGGGACTGTTCAAAATTAGGGTACTCTACTTTATTGAAGCCAATGGCACAGGATAGGAGGACTTACCAGAACAGACAGCAATCATTACTGACGCGAACAACCAGCCCAATCCTCGGCGAGTCATGGCTCACAAATAAAAGTGATAGTGGAAGAATCATGTTTTATAATCTAGTGAATACTTAGCAATGATCAGCGCAGAACTTTTGCATTGCGCAACGTACAACATGGTAGTGTTACCCTTAGTCTCTCGTAGCCAGACCAAAATGTCGCCTCCGTTAAACTAAGGAAACAGTCAAGACATAATGTCATATGCATAGGCAGTTGTACACACTGGACTTTTAGGGTGACATTGAATGAAGTCACAGAATGTACTGAAATTACAGACTGTTATTTCGCATATGCACCAAATGGCTTACTACGATTCACGAATCGCTATTGGGCATAACTTAGATCAGTGGATTTGGGAAGGAGATGACTGGCAGAAATTGTTTAATCCTGGAAACCTGGTTATTGATCATCCCTGGTGACTGCCATTGCTCTTATTCATGAATATGATCGATTCTAGCATTGACACATCTTGGAAGCTTTAGCCACTTCTTGCCGAGGAATTGTATGCAACAGACATCATGGGACCTTCTGAAGAAGGACTTGGAGAATGGGAAAAGCTGCAGTTCCCATGACAACTTTACTAGAATAACCTAAACCCTGTGATAAATCCACAACTTCTTCATTCCAAGAATAGGTTCATCAGCAATTTTGCTGATTACTTAGGTCCTCTGTCTTCTTAGTCAGTATGGCACACTTATACTCTTCAGTACAGAGAGTTGCATTGATTGGCATCACAAGGAATTTTACTGTGCTTTCACCAAAGGATGGATCCTGAATTCTTTCATCTTTAGATAACCGATCACGACTTCTATAAGTGTAACAACTTCACACTTTGAAGGCTTAGCTTTTATATCATCCAATGCAGGCCACTTTTCAAGGATCTTTTGACAAGACTTTGCATTCTTAGCTAGTATACAAGTGTCGACCATCGGCATACTACAGTAGGCTGATGAGAGTACTCAAACCTGACAGCCTGTACCCAAGGTGATGGCAATGGTACAAAAGGGAGCTGACCCGTGTATTGATGGATATACTAGTCAAAAATATTCACTGAGAGTGGGTCTATATAGCTCCCTGGAAGTCACTAATCTTAATGGAAAGGGATCCATAGTCCATGAAGTGGAGAACACTGATCCCTACAGAATCGAATACATACAGACTATCAACAATCTTGATATATACTGTATTAATGAGGAATGCTACAATGGGTCTGTGTGAAGGAAATTAGCCTGTGGGAGACAGAGTCATAGACATTCTTAAGGTCAATCCAAGTGGCTGGTAAGGATCGCTTTTCTGAGTTCACATCCTGCAATATAGACTGCAGTTTTATCGGGTGCTCTTCACATCCTGGTATTTTGGCCTGCATGGAAAATCTTCTGTACACACCGGTCCACACACTGGTTCTTGATCATGTACGACTCCAGCCTGGTCTTCATTGCTATATTGAAAACAGCTTGCCAACAAGGATGCTAATTAAGGCAATAGATCTAAAATTCTTCACATGCATTTGATTGAAAAGAAGTGTTGGGTTTGGGATCAACTAAATAATAGCGTGTTGCCAGGAAGTAGAGATTTCAGATGTTGAAATTACGCAGTTGTACAGGTGGACTAAAGCTGTAATACATGATGGGCATTGCAGACTTAAGGATGATGTAAGATACCTGGTCCAATTTAAAAGACTAGGTTTCAATGGATTGGACTTTCACTTGCTTTTTTGACATAATAATAATTATGCACTGACTACAGTGTCTTCCAGTGTCACAGGCGCAAAATCATATAGTTACAGCGAGCTTGCATGGTGAGATTTAGGAATCAAGCAAATTAAGGATAGACAATTAAATATTAGGCTTTTTGTCTATCCCACAAGAATAGACATTTTTGAAATAAAGCAGATTGTCATCACATGAAAACGCGGGTTTAACAATGCTGGCTATTTCATTGAATAGTCTGTCAACATATATACCCGCAGAGATCCTTTCCAATGGCAAGATTTGCTGCTTCTATTATTTCTCGGTGCATCCTATCTTATAGCTGCATAATTTCTAGCATTTGAGTGCTTCCTCACAACTGTTTACAATATATCAACTTGGTTCAACCTCTTTGCTTGCCTGTACAGCTATAGGTGTCTCAGCTCATTCTTTCACTTCTCGGCTAGTGCCTTTTTAATTAAATTTCTATTGTCTTGTTTCTTCCTGTGGTGATCCCTACCGTCAATGTGTGTTTTCCCATGGGTTTGCAAATAATGATCATGCATGGGTATACCTGCTACAAATTAAAGTCTGTATCAATCTGTTCTGGGCTATGCAAAAGTAGTAGGTCTGAAACTATACAGCTGTTCATTGCAAATTAAATTAAATAAGGGAATTAGCTCTCTTCTTAGCGTCAGAGTCACTTAATTATGCAATATACGTCTGGCTGGAATCTTAACTCAACGGATCAAATCAAGTGCATGAGAACATGCAGGGACTATTAATTAAAAACTGCATGTTTGGGAGACTGGAGATTCACACATACGAGTACATAGCAGATATATTTTGCATGTTGGCTCACAATATTATACATGCACGTACGTGGTGGAGCTCATGATCATGCACTACATGGTTGAATGCATGCATGGAGCTCAAGATCGGTTGCATGCATGATTGAGCCTAGCTCCTGATATATAATATTATGAATTTAAGGCTTAATGTGCCACAATTGCAAGTCGATCAGGCACGCATTTGGGACATGACTGCACTACTTTGGAGATGTTAAAATTTCGGTCTTTTTAAAATTTCTATTCTCAACTCAAGCCTCAGAGTCTCAAACAAGAACTTGGCTGGAAGGCCAACGTGTAAACTTCTCAAAGACTATATACTGATTCGAATGTCTCGCGTCTACATTCAAGTAATTCGAAGGTTTTCCCGACCTCTGTCCAAAACCGAAAAGCTCAGGGTACTATATGGTGGAACACTTTCTAGGACATCTTTTTTGATATATCGCAACATACTCCATGGCCAACTTTTCCATTTTGCAAATATTCTATATAGCCAAGATCGGTGAAATCAGCCCTCTAAAAGCGATCGAGCTGAATATGCATGCATGCGCATGCATAATCTTAATGTTGAAGACTATATAATTTGACTGTATAATGTAGCAGGCCGGAATATTAACCATATATATGCATGCATATAGCCGATCTATATAGAATTCCATTTCTCTCCTTTAATTATATAAATTAAAAGGAATCTAGGTGATGCATGTCCATACATAATATTATGCACATGCATATACATGCAACTGATTTATATTATATGGATTTCCAATTCGGGATATGCAGCAACTACAATGAGCTGGCATGTGGCCATTCATGCCAACTGCTTGAGATCTGATCCAAAGCCGGATTAATCGTACAATTTAAAGGCCATGCATGTACACAATTTATAACACTGCAGAAATTATAATCTTGCAAAGCTTCATTAATTTCACTATTTGCTTCAATTAATAGCATAACATAAAATCTTGCAAATGCATGCAATAACTGTCCATGCACACACGTACGCGCACGCGCACGCACACACACACACACACTGTAATAATCAAGTTATAGTTATGCACACACAAGATTTCTAGTTGCTGAAACACACAAGCAACTTATAAACAAAACACATACAAACAATTATAAGTACACAAAAAACTAGTTACATGACCATACACAGTATATTCCAATAATCAGAGGTCACATACAGAAGCCCACTATAATAATATGTTCAGAATTTTTCATCTATAATTATGTTATATATATATATATATATATATATATATATATATATATTATACAAGTTGATGCTATAGTCAACACCAAAATTAAAGTGAATTCTAGCTGCTACTAAGTATAGTACATCTCAATGTAAGTGCATGGACTCCACACCACAGTAGTGCTGTTGCACTAGATCATTTGATTTCTTCGTAGATGTTGGCAGCTCCATAAGCAGGGTTGTTTTCCAGCTGGACACTCTCATATTCCACATCTTCAGCTGGTGCATTAGGGTTGTCCTGATTATGGCAATATTGTCTGTATAGGGACAAATCAGTGTATTCTACAATTAGCCATTACCACTTCATTGAAATACTGCTAATTAAAAGTGAATACAGTGGAACATCCAAATAGAGGACACTTTGAGGCCAGTATAAATTCAGATGAATTGTTAGTAGAGAGTTTTTCCTTTTTATATATACTGGGGCCCTCTAAGTCTTATCCTTTGTAGAGAGGAATATTATACAGTGCCCTTATATGGGAGAGTCCACTATTGGAGGTTCCACTGTACACCTGTTTAAATAAAATACACATTGCACATGATTAAGATCAAAGCTTTAGGTTTTACTCTCATGATTGTACAGATACTCAGATGTATGGAAATCAATGTTCACTAAAATTTGAAACATTCTGCACTGACCTCTTATGGAAAATGACTACACAGACGGTAGTGATGACTGTTGCAATAATCACAATGAAAATAACAGTAATTGCTGATATTGTTCCACCAATCACTCCCGACTTGTCTGAGCTCACTTCGCATGGTAGCAAAACATGGAGGCCTGCAAAAGGAAAAAAAAATATCAAATTGGTAAGAACTAGAAATTTGATGATTGACGTACAGTAATTATAACATGCATTGTAAATCACAATGGATGTATTTAATACTATTTACAAGTGAATGAGCTAGCATTAGTGGACCCTCCTACTATAGTAAGCGACTGAGATCCAGCTGGGTTCTCAACTAATATCCATTCTGCACTATAGTATAAACACAACATTTTGTTCATGCAAGGGTTTTGTGAACCAATTTATTATAAAGGTACTAACACTGGCACTTGTGATCTTCTACATGCATTTTATGGACTGCGGCTGATTTGTTTTAGTAGATCACAAGCTATCAACCAAGAAAGTTTTTACCATGAAAATCTTATGCACTGCATAAACATGGCTATCCACTGACAAAATATGCAAGATTTCCAAATAAAGAATTTGCAAAAAAGTTTCAATATGCATATGTGCAAAATCAAAAATCAGGGACTACAAGGGCCGAAACAAATTTACTACCCATGTGGTCCCTTTGAAGGATGGCGATAATGCAAACTACGGTATATGCATTAATCTTTTGGTGTGAAACTTTTGCGGATTTGGCCTTTTAGTGAATTTCATGGTTTTATATTAGCAAGTGACCTTGTTCTGTCATTGCACAAGAGCCCAATTGTAATTTTTGTGGGACAGTGTAAACTTTCGTGGATGGCTTCCAATCTGCGAATACCGCAAATATAATAACACCACTGTGACACAAAAATTAGCATAATATTATATATTATTATACATTATGTTCAAGTGTTATACAACATTTAGTGCATATGATCTACTATGGGCCCGGGATACAAAGCCATGTGTGAGCTAATATGGCCTGATACGACTGTCCCTAGTACATGCCGGGGGGACATTCGTAGCATGCCAGAATATTTGAGGTAAACCTCCAAGATAGAGACAACCTCTCTATATACAAAGGAGAAGGGAATTGTCCTGAAGTAATTGTCCTTTATCACGAGATTCCACTGTGCTTAGAACTTGTATGACAATCAATCTCAAACCACTGCTAAAATATGAATCTAAGTACGTTTTGGTGGAACGTGACTGAAACAATTAGTTATTCCCCCTAAAAATATGTTTCTGGGTAATCTACTATCACATGTGCAGTTTACATAAAATCACAGTATAGTAACATTAACAATATGTCATAATGTATATTATATTTATTGGTTTATTGACAAAATGAATGTGTATTTTATGATTAAGTATAAGGCCGATTTATAGTACATAGGCGTAAGAACCAGGGGGGGGGGGGGGGCAGGGGGCACTTGCCCCCCCCTGACTCTCAGGTGGGGGGGCAATGCTCTACATCTTCATTTGTAAAATAATCAAAAAATCTGCCAAGTAACCTAAAAATCATATTTAAAAGTTTAAATATACTACATTCCAACAGAAAGTAAGTTTTATTGTAAAACTCTCTCATAAAGAGGAAGTTTTAAGCCATAAAATTGGCATTATAACGCTACCTATCGCAAGCCGCCATTTGCAATTATTGCGCCATCACGTGTAGCGCGGTTTTGTCGTTGTCGGCCTGTAAGAAGCGACTGGTTGATTTGTTTGTCTGCTGGTCTTTGCCTGGTCCTTAAAAACAAGTAGACTACAAGGATTTGTATACAGATAGAGTGATTCACAGGCTAGATCTTGTACTGCTGAAGAGGTTCATCCATTCTATTCTTCATTTAGTTTAGCAGTGGTTAGTGTAATCTTCAGGAAGAGTAGAGTCTAGAACTGTCCTCTATGCCTGTGCATGCATGTTCTTAGTCTAAGTGTCTTGCCCAGTATCTTCCTTTATACGTGTGCTTGTTTTAGAGTTTCAGTCTAGTAGTTTATGCGTGTGCATATTTTATTGTTTATGCTTGTATTGTGTCTCTGGGAGCCTACGTAGTAGCCCACTGGGCTAGTGGCATCATCTTAAAATTTTACTGAACTGAACTGACGCAGGTATAACATGTGCATATTCTGTAAACAGGGGGGCGTTGTGTGGTTTACAAAGGAATTAGATTCAAAATTTACACGTTTTACTAATGTACATGCGTTAGTCACGTGAATGTTTATGAAGTCGGCTTGATAAATATAGGCCTTCTTTTTCTCAAAGCGAAGTGAATTGTGTCGAATATCGCAATAGTCTGCACATTTCGTGTTTTCAAAACGTTCTAATAGTTATTCGTTTGTGCTAGAAGAAATATTAATGTCACCGATCGTTACCATTGCTTGGTGACGTCATCATATCGCGTGACCGCCTTGTGACAAATGGTGAGACTTTTGTAACAAGTGAATTTCTTTCGAAAACCCGGTCATCTAAACGGTTGTGTAGAGGAGCCATGTTGGGGGAGTTTGATCACGATAGGTAAAACTAAATTTTTACCGCTGTCGATTTTGATAGCATGCTCCATTTCCGACATGTGCACAGGTTTGTGGTTTTACTCTGTGTCAAAAACAACATTTTGATGGACATCTCAGGAACGAAAGAGAATGGTAAGTTTGACAACGGTGAAAATTTAGATATTGATGTTAGAAAGGTCTTGACAAAGTATGGCTGTTCTAAACGGTGGTTTGCATAACCGGGTTTTGCAATAAAGTTATTTTTAAGGTCCGAATTTGTGGTTGTTTTTTCGGCTTGGCGAAGTATTAACAACAAAGTTAAGTGAGCTGTTGTAGCATTAAATAGTCATATCGATGTTTTGTACGCTTTTTGTATTCCATAAATACACTAAACGCAAGAAAAGTGGGGGTTGATTTCAGCCAACTTTAGGGCGGCCATTTTGGTAACACTGCACATGTGCACATGTCACACCTGTGGAACGTTCCTCCAAAGTTGGAAGAAACAATGTTATATGTATCCTCAAACTCGGAAGATAATGAATCTACAGTAGAAACCCTATCGTTACGTTGGTATCATGCACCGATTACGCTAGTTACACAAAAAGGATTCATGTTACGTGGTGTTCATTGCTCGCCCCCTCACTTCAAAACATCTTCCTACGCCTATGTAGTATGTCAGTGATATTTCAAGCAGGAAGAATTAAGTTAGACTTCCACAAAGGTTATTATGCATATTAAGTCATTCTAGCTGCAAACTGATCATTGACAATAGCCAGTACACTGTGAAATGCATACTAATGTTGATCCTTGGATCTAAAGAGGAAACCTTATTTGAAATACATGCAAGTGAAGCACAGCTGGATAGAGTACCTTGCTCATGAATACTTGTCATGAGATACAATGCACCAAATCATTGACTGCTACAATTACCTGCAGTAGCATTCCCCTTCATGGTCCCATTCCCAGTGTACACATCCACCATGAAACTGTATGAAGTGGTTGGATCCAGTCCTCCAATAACAACACTAGAGTTGGTAGTAGTGACTCCATTGGTATCACATGACACTCTCCCAAGTGATGTGGGATAGTAGGTCACAACATAGAGAGGAAATCCTCTTGCTTCATGGAGTGTTAGGGGAGTCCAGCTAACATGAACTGCACTGTTGTCATTGATCCAGTTGATGACTACATTCCGGACAGCAACTGTAGGAGCTGTACATAGTAGATAACACAAAATTTTTTCTTCAGTTCTTCTTATACACAATGTCATATTGTACATAAACACACTGTATATGAACACAAAGTAGGTTTGCAAGTGCACGATTGAAACCTTGAAGTTATGGAGCAAACCAATGCATGAAAACGTATAATATACTCTTGTGTGATCATGAATGATAATAAGCATACACAATAATTACTTAAATTTCACAGACAATATAACGTAAATGTAATATGCAGATTCCTTAAGACCTTTGGTGTACACACACACACACACACACACACAGAGACACACACACATACACACACACGCGTGCAAGTGCGCACACACTCACATACACACAAGTACCACACACACGTACCACACACACACACACATACACACACACACACACACACATACCACACACGTACACACACACACACACACACACACACACACACACACACACACACACACACACACACACACACACACATATACACACACACATACACATAAACTGTGATGCACTACTGTCACTGCACACAAGGCTACACTGCAAAAATTGTGGACTTCCTTACTTCCTTCAGATGTGAAGAAGATCTTAGATGCATTCCTTCCAATTCCTAGTATTGTCTTAGCACTGACAGTCACCTGTACAGGTCGCTTGGGAGCTACACATTTGTAATAATAATATATAAAATCAGCCAATTCAAGTTTCAGTCTATTGTATATTAGATATGCAGTTTACAATCAATATGTGTAACAACGAAAATTTACGTCATGACTATGAGCATTTCGTAGGCACAACATTAAAGGCATACACACATGAAAGAAAAAATGCACTTTTTAGGCCACCCCTAAAAATGCATGTGTGCATGCCTTTAATGTTGCGCCTACGAAATGCTCAAAGTCATGACATAAATTTTCGTTGTTATTAGTTTCATTACAAATTCCAGAAGTATTATGCTCCATTGATATAAATATATTATAAATTATACAATATTATATATATATATATATATATATATATAAATTCATTAAGCATAGGTATACACAAGGCCAAAAGAAAAGCAGACACAAAGAAAAAAAACAATATACACATAACTGACTACACTATATATATGTACACCTACATCAACCTTTTGTCTTTGTTGCAACTACATCAACCAAAACTAATACACATATACCTACAGACTACATAGCAACATACACAAACGTGTATATATATATATATATATATGCAACAGGAAGTAGGTGAATAAAAATGGCTGCTGGAAGGAAAGAAACTTAAAACAAGCAACGTTTTATCTCTGCAACAATAGTATCAGGTTTATGAAGGTGTTTCATCCTTCAGCTTTATATTTTTGTCTTTGTTGCAATATTGAAGGAAATTCGCTTCATTTTGGCAGGGTTTCAGCGTCGGTTTTATCCGTCACCTTCGTAAACCTGATACCACTGGTGCAGAGATAAACTGTTATAACATATCCACAAGTAATTCGGGACAAGGGGTGGTAGTCTCGTACCCAGCCCCAAGTCCACCCGCCATTTTATTTGGGCGGAAGTGGGACTGGGTATGAGACTAGAGGGGCGGTAGCTCCACAGCTTTTTTTACCCAAATTACTCGTTACTGATAAATGCAACAATACTTGCATGGAACAGGTTAGCATATACTGAGGATATAACTTATACCAAATGTCTATATACAAAGCAAAAGCTTACCCAAATTCTTCAATGATGTAGCGGTTACCACTTTCCTAAAGTTGACTTTTGTCTTGTTACCTTCATAGACTCCATACTCCATAACATATCCAGTGATAACTCCATTTGGTTCTGTTGGCTCACTCCATGTTATCTTTGCTGAAGTGTTTGATGTTATGATATAAGACAAGTTTGACACAGGACCAGGAACTGTACACATGAAAGAGACAACACATACTGTCTGTATCCATTTTGCCTCTTCAAAACATTTAACATGATACACCCACCCACCATCTTGCAAAGTCCAAAACACATTCAATGCACTAAATGGTCCCATTCCTGCCTCATTGACAGCTGCTACTCTCCAGCTGTAGTGCGTATGTGGTGTCAAATTGGTAGGAGTATATTGTGAAGTGGTTGGCTCATCAAATGTTGGGTTGTCAACAACAACAGTGAAGTTCCTCAAACTTCTCATTTTCCTTCCTTTTGGCACAGATTCAGTGACATACAATCTCACAGTATATAGGAGTATTACGCCATTTCTGCCAATCCTTTGTGGAATAGACCACTGAAGAACAACACTTTTCAGGTTTTTGTTTGCATGAACTAAACTTGTAGGAGCAAGCACTGGAGCTATTGAGAGAGTATAGACATGCAGGAATTCACATAAGATCACTCAAAATAAAGCATCATAGAAATATGGAGTCTGTGGAAATATGGAGAGATGTGGTTTATCTGACAATGACTTGTCTGAAGACATTGTTTGCCTTCTGTGATATACTTCCTCAACAGTAATTTAGTTCTATACTCCGAATTATCCAGTGCCTGCCAAAAAACACATACTGTAGTACTTATTACACGATTCATTCAGACACCCAAAAAGGCCAAATAAAGTTTCCCATGGTTTATAGCTTGATGCATGTCATATGTGGCACTTGGTACTTTTAGTTGGGGGGTGGGGGCACAACTAATGCAGCTGTGATCAAGCCAAGAATGTACAGTCTGTACACAGTTTCTTCTTACTTGTCTAGACTTGTGTAGCTTAGACCACTCTTTCCACTCCTTTTTATCAATGAGATATTGATGTCATTTTGTTGCAGGAAGGTGGTCTGGTGAAGCTAGATCCAATTTTAAGTTAAATGTTAAAACCAAACCAAAAAAAGTTGGGGGCTCATTAATATGTGGTCACCCAGGTGATTAGCAAAATTCTCGCATGGGATGGACATTAGAGAGACAAGGAGATCGATGGCAGCCAAATTCTAGATTCCTCATAGGCTGCGCTGAAGAATGTAGCAACTGTATTCGGCTCAGAGATGCTCTGAGACAATTTGGATGAGGTTTTTATGCTAATATCTGCCAGGGAAAAGACTTCCTGTCCTTGTCCAATAGCCAAGGTGAATGCATCATTTTTGCCATACTACCAATTGTATTTGACAATCTTCATGGCAAATGAAGGAGCACTATTGTTCGTATTAGCCCTTACTTTTGTAAGCACAGCAGAAATGATGGACTTGGACAAGAACAGGAAAGTGTCTTTTCCCTTTTTCCTGCTTGTCTCTGAGCTTCTCTTATCCAAATACAGTTGCAGCGTTCTTTAGCACAGCCTATGAGGAATCTGGGATCATGCAGGCATTGCTCTCCTTGTTTCTCTTCACTAACATCTATCTCACAAATTTCGTTAATCACCTGGTCTCATCCAATATCAAAGTTGTGCAAGCCCCCAAGATTGGTATTGGATCTTCACCAGACCATCTTCCCATGACATAATAACGTCAGCATATAAAAAGGAGTGTGAAGTGTGGTGTGGGTTACGCGTAATTGCGTGTTCCTGCTCTGGCATGTTTGTGGTGCAATCAGGCAATGTACCCTGCATATTCACTTTGAGTCTTCGTCACTTTTGATTTCAAAAAAAAAACTTGAACTAGACTCTTGTGCTGCTTGGATCATGCATAAATCATAAGGTTCCATAACTAAAGCACATGTGGCTGAGAAAAAATGATAATATGATCATCACTGTGTTATCACCAATAGCGTCTAAAAATAACTTTCAAATCAGCACTGATTGCAGCCTTCCTTTTTATCTTCAAATTTTCCTTAAAGGGCCACTGAGATGAAAAATATTATTCGCTTAATTGATGGTATATATGTGAAAAATACCTTAAGCTATAGTTTTACTTGCAAATTTCGTGTTTAAATGGGAGTAAATGGAAGATTTTGTATGCAAAATCAGCCATTTTTTGATTAAATGCGTGCATGGGTTGATGATTTTGAAGTGCAGGTTACTCGTGACGTCACAAGGTGAATGTAAGTAACCCAATCCTATTCTTCAGTATGGGAAAAACAAAAATTTCCTCAGCCCATTCCTCAGATGAAAGATATTGTTCGACTCTTTTCAATGGTAGAATTGGTGAAATTACGAATTTTGTCAGTAAGGATAGCACAGGGGCTCCGCAGACAGCCTACAAATGGAGCATTGCCAGTTCGAACTTCCATCATCGATTGCCGAATCGACATCTGAAAATGAACGCTGGCAATGCAGATTACTACTAAGGGACCGAAAACGATCTAAGTAGAGACTTTATAGTGCCATTGGTGAATTTTTTTGCCGTGTATATGAAGTTTTCCTTGCAAATCGTTCAAATACGCAACATGCTTGTTCACAAAGTGGCTTGTGTCCATTTACCGCTAGTGTGCACATGGAAGATGCAATTCCGTGCCCACTTTGAAGAGCTGTCTTGGGTATTGATTAATGACAGTCTTAGAAAGCGAGATACAAGAAACTTCTGTTGTTCTAGCACTTTTGCAATAAGTATCGGTAGAACAGGGTTCTGCGAAGTAGCATGAACTGCAAAATGGGTCCTACAGGTTGCTGGCTAACATAAACGTGAGCAATATGACCCCAAAGAACAAAAGGAGCAATTCATAAGCATGTAATTGCATGAAATGGAATAACTGGGGTGCAGAAGTATGTCATAGGATGTATTTATTGGTAGTGCTCATATTTCTTCATAAAGGGCAACAAATGTTGAAAAGCGACCATAGTGAAGTGCACATTACCTAATGCAGAAATATTGGTAGGTATATTTCGGTATTTGCAGCTATTTGGCTTTACTTGACCAGGTTAATCTTCATGCAGGAATATTAGGGAGTATACCAAGCACAAATACTTCACCTAGTATCCCTATACAACCTCCCAGCAGTGCACCGTTGGTCATGGCTTCACTTGCAAGCTCAATGGGTTCCTACCGCAGGTAGGTTATGTGCACATCGAGCAGCTGAGGGGCATTTCTGTGGCTTCACACATTGCAATCAATTTGCATCCCATTATCTGGCTGTGATCAGGTGCAGTTTGCGTGATTATTTATGATACATTTTGATTATTTAGCAAGCAAAGTTGAATTTGTGCACATGCATCTCAAACATCCTCAGTTCTTCCTTTTTTTTCGAAATTTTGTACACGTTTTGGTCCTTTTCACCCAATTTCACTTCGAATTCGAGCAAAGGCTTTGCGTACGAAAATCTGTATACTTTCGCAACTATACGTTTACGAGTAACAGTCACCTGACGTCCGTGTGACTGTGGCTAGAAGAAGAGTGTTTCGGACGACCAGTTTTCTTCTCAAAATGCGGAGATGAAAACCACCCGCTGGAGCTTCGAGAATTCACAAGCTTGTAAACAAAGGATAAGACTAACTTTTCACCGTAGGGCCTTGTAAAACCTTGTTTCTTTCGTTTTATGTGCACTTGTTTGTAAAATATTTCTCTAAAAAGAACAGAAAAGCCTGCATATCTCAGGAATGAAGGGGACTTTCTTAAGGCCCTACGGTGAAAAGATAGCTACCTTCCCAAAGAACTCTTCGCCGTAGATAGCTTGCTTCCACACAATCTTTAAGTACTCCGTGTTTTGGGATGAAGTTTAAATCATATAAAGTCACACCTGGTTTATCCGACACTGGTTTATCCGAAAACCTCATTTATCCGACACTCTGCTGTAAATCACCACCACCACTCTGTGTACTATTTACCCTGATTTATCCAACACCTGGTTTATCAAACACATTTTATGAGGAACAAACGTGGTCGGATAAACCAGGGCCCACTGTACATCAAATCAGTTCCATTTTTTTCCTTCAATACGTTAGTTAGAAGTAAACAAAGTGAAGAAATAGGGGATTAAATGTGCAAATAACTTTCTTTTACCTGCATTTCTCCACATTATCCATTGCCCATAAAGAAAAAAAGGGGGTGCATTTTAACCAACGTATACGGCAGCCATTTTGAAATTTCCTCTATGTGCACATAACTCACCTGCGACCTCAAATCATTTGCAAATTATTCGGAAAATCACTGCAAATTCCCTATACTAGCTGTACTAAACGTTCACTCTGTGACGTCATAGCAAGCATGGCTGTCATTTTCGCAGCCGAAACCCAAAGTGGGCTATTTTCGCTCACTTTGCAACATTTGTTGCAAATTTAAACGCTCCCAAAGTTATATATTTAGGGGTAACTATTGATTATCGTTTGATTAAAATTTTTGATGTCAGTGGCCCTTTAAATTGTCACATAGAAGCTTTTAGAACCAACTACAACTTCATTTATAAAGGAAGGCTAACATTCACAGTTATTGATCTACGTAAATATACCATATGCACTTCACTTCCATCACCCACAATAATCAGGTCCTATGAGGTCAATGGTGAATGATCATTGTTCATGCCTGTCTAGATGTAGGGAGAAGCGTTGTTCGAAGCTAGAAATTGTCCTGTTTCGAGACATTCAACAACTTTATCATCCTCAAAGCGGGTCAAATGTTGTCATAGGTAGGTGTGAAGACTTCGATCATGATAAATTAATTGTGTGGATACAATCTCTTGATGATCTGGTGCTGTCTTTAGTACAAAATGAAGTATTATTAAGCAATGATAATATCTTGTTTTTGATAGGTGAGAATGTCATTGTTCTCTTGCTCAGGTCTTCTTCACAGGGCATATTTAGTAATCAAAAGGTTCAAGAATTCATGTACACAGCATACATAGCCTTCTACCCTATCAACAGGTTGGACATCATGCATAGTGTGGCAAAGTTGGAGTGGTGAAAAGTCCATCAATGAAGTCAGAATGGATTGGGAAATCGGGTGATATAGGTGAGATGCTATGCCAGAAAATGGATTAGTTTGTGGGGGACAGAATGAGTTAATGACATGTACATCTACAATATCTGGATTAAGCATAATACATATATAGTACTAATATTGCAAAAAAAAAAGGTTGACAAAGGCCAGAAACAGAGGTAACAATGAAGAACAAGATCTGCTAACAATTTACTTTGAGAGGATAACCAGTTACCTGTTGACTTTTTGGCTCGAAACTACTTATATTTGTGCTAAAAACAAGGTTTTCAAGAGAGGGTATCCACACATTTTATCATGATCGAAGTCTTTACACCTACAAACCACAACATTGGATCCACTTTGAGGCTGATACAGTTGCCAAACATATCAAATAGGATAATTTCTAGTTTCAAACAATGTTTCACCATACAATTGGACAGGCATGAACAATGACCATTCACTGTTGACCTTGTGTAACCTCATTATTGTGGCCACTGGGTGGTGGGTATGAAATGGTATATGGCCTATTATGGAAGGGAATTTTTGGAAACCCTTTAAAAAGGTGTGGGGGCACTGTCCCACTCCTCACAGCAAAACCCGTGGGGGCATGTGCCCCCTGTTTGGCCACCTATGCATGTGTGGCTCACTGATTTATTGTGTACTCATTGCAAGCATATATAGGCTCATTATAGGGCTTCCGACTGGGGAAGAAAATGGCCGCCGCTCGGAAGTGGTAATATATACATCAAATTTTACAACTCAAACAACAATGTATGTCAATTTTTACAACTGTTTAATATTTTAATGTTATTCATCAAAAAAATAAACTACAAAACAGGCCCGTGTGTCATACGCAGAAGTATAAAATCGATTTTGAAAATAGGGCAATTGTTTTTACTTTCACCGGAAGTGTCCGGAACGTCCGGAACGTGGCGGACACGAAGTCGGTACATAATCTTTTGGCTATATTTCGCAGTGAAATTCATTCGTTTGCTCCTGATTTTATCAGCGAAGAGTCTTTTAGACCAGAAGAGTTCTTTGAAGTATTATTTTAGTCGATAACAACGATTTCCAAGCGATTCGGGTTTCCAGGGCCGTAGGCAACCCACGTTTTTTTTTTAAACTCGAATCGCTTGTTGCAATAAACGTCGATTAGGGGACGTGTAGACGGTCTCCCAAAGAGATGAAACTGGCATGAGACGAAAGAGTGAAGTTCGTTTAAGATATGGATGCTGAGCAGAGAACATATAGCTCCAACTGAAATAGTTATAATGGAAAATGTACTTTTAGCAGGTGAAAATGGCAATACCTTGGGCTAACCTGCTTATACAAAATTTCCACTTAGCAAAAACAAGTAGACAGAAGTAAGCGTCGGATACTTTCGTTGTTTAGAAAAAGTCCAGGGTACACGTCCCCAAAACACGATATATTTGCAGGACGGTTCAAATGACGTAAGGTGCACGTCATGAGTATAGGGCATTAAAATTGTATAGTAGACATTGGAATATAAGCGCCCAGCAATATTATCGAGACGTGAGCTATAGTCTTGTATCCAGACCCACTCCCACCCGCCATTTTATTTGGGCGAGAAGGTTGGTCTGGTATCTACTGCCACAATTCTGCGCTCGAATCCGGCGATTACCGGAGACCAATCAGATTGCATGATAGCGAATATTAATGAAAATGTCACATGTGATCACATGGCAAAGCCAGCCGGTTGTTAGTCTCGCGGCGAGACTAATGGGTTGTACGTAGAGTATCAGATTCTATGGTGTGAACAGTGCTTCATATGAACAGCAATGGATATTCCTTTATTGAAACGAACCGTAGGCAAGGACGAATACAAAGAAATCCTTCAACAAGCTACCACAAGCTTGGGCTATAGCAGACTCACTGAGGAGCAGCACAAAGCTTTTTCAGCATTTTTGTCGGGAAGGGATATATAGGCGTCTCATTACCCACTGGTAGTGGAAAGTCTTTGTGTTTCGCGCTGACCCCAGGGTAGTAAAAATTATGAAATTGGCCCTACATATCGATTCTACTTTCGGAAGCGTGATGTTCGTTGTGTCTCTGTCTGTGAGTTTAATGCAGAATCAAGTTAGTCGATTCAGTGCACTTGGTTTACCGTGTGTAGCAGATAGATTCCGTCTGCGATGAATCTCTTCAGAAGGGCAAAGACAACAGCGCTCATCCATGAGTTCGACAGGCGATCCAGCCAGGTGAGAAGAATTCGGGTGCTACCGTCGGCAATCAACGCTTATTCCCGCTGTTCGACATTGCGTATACGAAGCCCTTCTTATTCACAAAACAATCATACTTAATTGTGCAATCGAAAGCCAAGAATGCCCCTGTGCTATACACTCACCAGAAACAAACGTTCTTGCACTGGTGGAAGCTGCTGTGCTTCGTCCCCTTGGGTTAACTGCCTCAACAGTTACTGTGTACACATCAAATGGATGCAGACCAATGAGGTCCAGGGACTGTTCTGTAGTTGATTTAGAAGTACTTGAAGTAAATGCTGAGGAGTAGCTGACATGATAGGTAAGAGGTAGACGGTCAGCATTGGGAGGAGGACTCCATGATACTTTGATGGCAGTAGAGGACAGAACTTGCAACTTTAAGCTACCAGGAACTAAGAGAGAAATAATGGGAATTTTGAAGTATACATAGATAGATGTACAGTATAACTAGTAGATTGACACACATATACTATTGGGTGCAATGCACGCATAGGTACACATATTATGCTGGGGTGTTGTACGGCATAATATGATTGTGGGAGGGGAGCTAGGGGGGGGGGGGGGGGGGGCAACATCAAATTAACTACAGCAAGATCTGGATGATCCAATGACATCTGTTCCACATACAGCTATTAATTTTGTTGGATAAATCAGATGAATTATGTACAGTTTAGTGATGGGGATTCACAGCAGAGTGCCTGATATAATATACAAGGTTTCCAGATAAACCAGTGCATGGGGCTAGACATGCAAAGTTTGGTTGGACCAGATACAGTGAGCAAATTCCTAAATACCACAGATATAATGCGGAATGCAGGAATTTGCACATTGTACCCAGTCCAACCCACCTCTGTCTACCTCCATGTCCGTCTACTACTGTAGCTCACTATGATGAATAGTTGATGGATATGTATTGTATATACAGATAGATATAGATGGATAAGACAGTATACACATGTACTGTACATGAGTTGGAAAAACTGTTACAGTACTGAATAATCAATTATTTGTTTATTTCATTCCATATATTGGAATTTATTAATGTAGTGAATAGAATAGTAAGATTGGCTAAAGGCTCTCTTAGATACAATAAGCTTACCCAACCTAACCTATTGAATACCAATTCAAGGCGTGATGCACATGTAAGAACATATGTGAATAGTACTGCAGATAATTCTAAGGTATATACGTAGCAACTGTTTTCCTGACTCCAAGCCTTAAGTTATGACCATTAAGTTGATTAATAGATATGCTTCCACACTTTGTTACACACCAATACCCATGATAGTAAATTTACAAGTACAATGTTACCTTCTGGAGCAGTGATGCTAATAGTGCTGCCATTGTTACCTCCCAAAGAATTGTATGCTTCAACAATTATATAATATCTCGTATTGGAATCCAGTCCAGTAATGTTGTAAGGAGGAAGAACAGGAGTAAAGACATTTTCTTCATTGGCATTCCACTTTCTTATATAAATTCTATATTTAACTTGTGACAATTTGTCCCAGTTAACAGTGAAAGAATTCAGATAATTAACAACGCTTATGTTTGAGGGACTCTCAGGAGCTGTAAAAAGAGAATACAACAGTGCATGGATAATTAAACAAATAGCTATCAACTCACGTCCATAAGATTTACTCCAAGGTCCAATCCCAGCAGTACTGACAACTCTCACTCTTACACTGTATGCCCTCCCAACAGTGCCACGGATGACTACAAACTCATCATCAGCTGTCACTATAGGTTGCACTACATTGTCCTCTTTGTACTCTACCTCATAGTGTGTGATTGGTAGATCACTGGGTGGAGGGATCCAAGTGACTGTTAAAATGAGTGAATTGCCTTTGGTCACATATGTGGAGTTAACTCCTGTAACTTGCTGTGGTACTGTAGATTAAAAAAATGTGGGAGAAATGAATATCAAGGTTCCAGCTAGAATAATGAGGTGTGTGCACTACAGGCCCGGAGCAAGCATTTTTGGGGTGGTCCAGCGGAAATTGTCAATGTCAATAAGATGCAGGACATAGGTCACAAGATGCATACCAAACTATTACTCCAACATTTGATTAAGTTTAAATATATATTGTGCAAAGTACATAACACTGTCTGTAGCCACGGTGACAGTGTCCAGCTATCAAACCACAAAGCTCGAAATGCTAAATGCCTCTCGATCGATTTCTTTCCAAACGATCCTGGTGGGAATTTGAACCCTTTTGCTTGATGGGGAGACAGAAGCAATGTAATTTGTAATGCTAAAACCCAAAAACAGACCTCACAAAATGAGCTACCGTCTATCTACTTGAATGATTGCGCAATGTAAAATGGTGCTTTCTTCTAGATGGTGCTTTAGATCGTCAGAGCGTCGTTACTGTTTTCTTCTCATTTTCCTTCCAGGAAAAGATGATACTTGCCATTGTGATTGATAATTGCAATTATTAGGACCCTATGTGAGTTTAACCAAATGCAGGATACTACTGACATTCTTCCTTTCAAAATTGGTGAACTTCAAGGCATTGGTTTCAGTTTTTAAAAAGGGATTTGGGCTGAAAAGTGGTCTGGCGAATGCCGGACCTGCCAGACTACTTGCGCTGGCCCTGCACTATGATGGAAATTTAATTTGGTCCTAACATTACAGTCACATAGCCCTTGTAGTTTAAACTACAAAAGTTCTTGTTCCTGTCTCTTCAAATTCATATTTACAGGAACAATTGTTTGTCAAAACTTCTGTTAAGCATGTCATGTCATTTCCACTTTATATATACAGGATGATAAATCTACATCTAAAAACCTTGAGCACAGGAAACAATCATTCAATCAGCCATAGACCATCAAATAGTCATAAAGTCACTAATTTCACTCTTGTGTTAGTGATACAGTGTACATTTGTGCAAGCTTCTCTAATGTCCTATATACTGGCTATGCTGTGATTTGAAGCATATCACATGAGTTGAAAGTTAAACTCAATTTATCACCAATGTTTTCCCTAGGAGGTAATTATAATGAATGTTTGGTAGCAATAGCACATGTTCACTAGCAACATCTCATATCGATTGCCAAATTATTGCATGCATGACTAAGGGGAAATTTATGGGCACACTACAGTATCAATAAAAATAGAGGACTTACCTCCAATTGTCAATAGTGTCCTGACATCACTGAATGGACCACTTCCAACATCAGAAGCAGCTTTCACTTGAACTTGATAACTAGTACCAGGAGAAAGGTTCTCCAGAGTGACAGATCTTGTTGTCACATCTCTTGTACTCCAACTAGTAGTACCAGTTCTTCTGTACTGTACTTGGTATTTGGTGATAGGACGTTCACTTTGAGGTGCAGTCCAGGTCACAGTAAGAGCTGGTCTTCCTGATCTCACTACTTTGGCCAGGACAAGAGGACCCACCTTTTGAGGTACTGCAGAAAACAAATGATTCTAGTAACATCTAAATATGGATGTGGATGCAAGTCATATGGATATGAGAGCACTTAGTCTAAGTACATACATCAATTTACAATTTCAAGATATGCATCCTGGTATGACTGACAAAGCCAAGGTTGCAGGAGATGACATGACCACGTAAGTCAAACGGGATGTAATTGATTCACACCTCCACAAACCAGCATGATATTAAGTAAGGGTGTGTCCAGTATGCTAGAATGAGCAGAAACAGAGATACCAAATAGGAAGTAATATTTGTGGGATAGAAAATTGTGTTTTTTACGGTTGGGAATTAAGGGAACCACAAAGTATTTACTCACAAAATTTAGTAACACATGTGGCTCTTTGCGCTGCACATGGTATAGATCTGAAGAATTTATGAAGGGATTGAGATGGTAGCCTCATAAACTCAGTATATCCTCATTGAAGAACTTCAAGAAAGGTAACGGCGGTAATTTACCAAATCCCAGTGGACCTTTAGCGTGATCAGCACCGTCATCATTGCCCACAAGTAAGTTAGCCACATTACGGGCGTACAAACATCGTAAATATTATCCATCTCCCTTTAGTATTGTAGTTTACTAGCAACTTCAGCTTCCCAAACGTCATTGTATTCATGGAAGCTTCACATCATGACTTCAATTTCGAAGAAATAGCCATTTTTATAAAGTTATAATTTCTTTCTGGTATGAACCATGAATAGGGAGATGTGGAGAGTCACACTGCAGTGTAAATTGTAATCATTGTGTTCAATAATATTATGTTGAAATTGGGCTTGTGATAATTGAGTATATCATATCCAAGTATGCTCACAAATAATTCCTAAGAGTATTTGAGTTATCTTGTCTAAAATTGTCTGTGAAGACAAGTAGTAACCTAGAAGGAAAGACTGCTTTAGCAATTAGCTAGTCCAGCACTGTTCAATTGGAGCATTCATGACTGCTAAAGACCAGTTCAACTTATAAGGTTTTGCTTTTAGAATTGCCAAGATAATGTTTGATTTTGGAAAAAATGAACAATAAATTAAAAAGTTGTCAATGTTAACATACATACGTACTTGTCAATAGGGTTAGACAATAATGGCTTCAATCCGCCACGATTATTGTCCAACATAAATATCACTAATTGCACAATAATAGTAGAGCACCAGAAATCTAACAAAATTGTGTGTAACAAAGAGTGGAGTTCACCCAAACAAATAATATTGTTTACTTGAATTGGCTAGTAGTAGCCTTACACTATGACAATCACAGAGATATGTCAACCTCAACTTTACATAATATTGTGATATCGTGCAGTCTGCGTTGTTCCCATCAATTGATACTGATTAATATCATTACTGTAGTAAGTAGTATAGTAGTGCAAGCATAATGCATTTGAGTGCATACATGTTCACCGTAAAAATGTATGCACTCTATACATCCACTTATATTTATAGAAGGTCTATGAAAAATCAATATAAATGGTTCTGAATATAAGGGTGGAATAATATCTATGGTATGTCGTATATATATATATATATATATATATACAGTAGAAATAAATGGCTGCCAAAACTCGACTGGACGCGGCTCTACCAGATCGCAGATGTTGAATATGAAATGCAATACTTTGTGCTTAAGTGGATCAACAAGTGTGCTACAGTACATCAAATGGGACACACATACTAACTTTTTAGAAGAACTACCTTTTTGCTGCCAAAAGTTAATGACAGAATATTATTCTTGAGATTTTTACTAGTTTTCTTGAGTTCAATGCCATATCCTTGAGACTCACAGATAACTTGTGATAGTTTGCGAAAAAGATAATATCAAAATTCACTGACAAAATGAATTAGATTGATTATCCTGGAAAATATTGCCCCATTTTTTATGATTTCGAAATATATACTGCCTAACTCTACTTGTCAAGCCAAAGTTTATTTCTTATTGATGGATAGAATAACCATGGATACTTGTAACATTCCATCACTAGAACTAGAACACATTTTAGCAATTCAGAGCCAAGAAAATCATAATCCCATTTCTTGACTATACTGGCTAACATGAGATTCTGAAAATTTTTTAACAAGGAAAGGTTTGTTAGTAAAACTACAAGCTACCTAAAGCTCAATTTTTCATAATATACTGATGCAAATGTCTGCCCAAGTCAAAAACAGCTCCATGCAACATTATATCTGAGCGCCTCCATATACGTGCATGGGGGTATGTTGTTTAGGAGGACATGGGGATATGTTTAAAGAGGACAGATGGTAGACTGCACAGGATCAATATAACCTAGATTTGTAACAATGAAGTTACACTGTATTATGTCCAACAAACCTCTATATGTGGACAATGTTCTCACATCACTGAATGGACCACTTCCAACATCAGAAACAGCTCTCACTTGAACTTGATAACTAGTACCAGGAGAAAGGTTCTCCAGAGTGACAGATCTTGTTGTCACATCTCTTGTACTCCAACTAGCAGTACCAGTTCTTCTGTACTGTACTTGGTATTTGGTGATGGGACGTTCACTTTGAGGTGCAGTCCAGGTCACAGTAAGAGCTGGTCTTCCTGATCTCACTGCTTTGGTCAGGACAAGAGGATCCACCTTTTGAGGTACTATACATACATACATACAGAAAAAAAGCATTTACAGCAGTAGCATCTATAGCTACTATAGCTGTAGATGTGGATGGAATATAGACCATACTTTTTGGATATAAGTGCACTAAGTAGATTAATTTTACATAGTGTATACTGTGAACACTTTTAAGCAAGCTAATTCTAAGTATACATATAAACTTCATATTTACGTCAATTCTGCCTTCAGTCTCTTCATTGACATTTTGGACAGTCAATAAACCAAAATGTAATGTGTTCTGAAATCATTTGTGGGTCTCAGATCCATCACGCAAACCATGTTCTACCATATCGTCACACTGTCAAATACCACTATGTTGAAGAGTATTTCAAATATGTGCATTCCTACGATATTCAGAACTGAAATTCAAAAAAAAAACAACCCAGCAAAATGACTAAACTTCACAGCATGCGTATTATGTCAACCTACCGTTATATGTGGAGATTGTTCTCACATCACTGAATGGACCACTTCCAACATCAGAAACAGCTCTCACTTGAACTTGATAACTAGCACCAGCAGAGAGGTTCTCCAGAGTGACAGATCTTGTTCTCACATCTCTTGTACTCCAACTAGTAGTACCAGTTCTTCTATATTGTACTTGGTATTTGGTGATGGGACGATCACTTTGAGGTGCAGTCCAGGTCACAGTAAGAGCTGGTCTTCCTGATCTTGCTACTTTGGTCAGGACAAGAGCACCCACCTTTTGAGGTACTATAGGAATGGAAATGTTATCAGCAGATCTAGAAGTATTGTTATACATAATCTATCATTGGAAATATCAAGGACCCTGTTTGCATGCACATGTGTTACTAGGGCACTTGAGAGTAGCTTATAGCCTAAAAAAATTATTGGTTACGGGAGGGATATGCGATTAACATTATGATGTATGTACACACAGTAATTGTGGAGCATGACTAAGAAACAAAGCAACGTAGACACTTTTATGCTAATGTACATTGTATACAAACCAGCTACCACCACTGTAATGGTATATATACAATGCATTATATAAAACAATTGAATGTACTACCTTAAAAGCCAGCTTTGTCTGTCAGGTTCTACTCCTACAGAAACCTACCAAGTCTAGTAAAGCCAAAGAGCATTGTGCACATTTATGTAGAAGACTAGTTATGGAAAGAGGGTAATCTTCAAGCACTCTTAGATGAAGGAAGAAATATTCATTGACAAAGTCATCTTTCTAAACAAGGCCCATTATCAAATCCAGATCACATTGAACGCATCTTCAGTTGCATCATGTTACTTGGTAAAGTTCGTGAAGCCACAAATTCAATCACAAGGCATTCATTAGCTAAGCCTCTGCAACTTGGAGACCTAGTACCAATTCCAAACAATACTGATAATCCAAAGTTTGCCACAGTTCATGACTTGCTTGTTCTAAAACATCCCCCAGCCAAAATACCAGATCAAGTGATACTTTTAGACAAAAATTTGGATTCTCCACAATTATCCAACACAATCATTTTTGAATCACTAGATGCCAACACCATCCGCGATTGTGCCCCACGAACCCATGGCTCTGCAGGACCATTAGGTCTTGATTCCGTTATCTGGAAACGTATGCGCACTGCTTCTAAGTCAGCATCAACCGACTATGCTCCTCACTAGCTTGCTTAGGCAAACATCTTTGTACATCTATAGTTGATCCTCTTAGTTTGAGTGGCTTTGTAGCTTGTTGTCTCATCCCATTAGACAAGTGCCCTGGGGTACGATCAATAGGTGTTGGTGAAGTACCATGCAAGAAGAATCGTTGTGAAGGCTATACTAACCCTCATTTCAGAAGACATCAAAAAAGCTGCTGGATCACTTCAATTATGAACTGGGCAAGTGGCTATTCATGCAATGAGAGACATCTTTGACATGGCTACAACTGAAGCAGTTCTATTAGTGGATGCAACAAATTAATGCATTTAATTCTATCAACCACACAGCAGCACTACATAATATCAGTGTCCTTTGCCCTCCTCTGGCCACAATACTGGCCAATACTTATCAGGCACCCATTCGTTTGATCATCAATGGAAATGGCGAAATTGCATCAAATGAAGGAACAACTCAGGGTGATCCTCTTGGAATGGCAATGTATGCCATAGGCATTCGTCCGCTGATCATGAAACTGCATGAACAATGCAGTAAAGCCAAACAAGTTTGGTTTGCTGATGACACAAATGCAGCCGGCTCATGTGAACATCTACGGAGATGGTGGGATGTTCTTTCAATGTATGGTCTAAAATTTGGATACCTACCAAATGCAACCAAAAGCTATCTTATCGTTAAAGAGGATTGTCGAAGCAAGGCTGAAGCTATTTTGCCAACACTAATATAACCATCACAAGTGAAGGTCAATCGTCACCTAGGTAGTGCTCTAGGGTCTGTCTCTTCTATTGAAGAATATGTATCCTTGAAAGTTAAGTAATGGGAAAATGACCTCATGACTCTATCAGAGATTGCATTGTCCTATCCCCATGAAGCCTTTGCTGCATTCACGCATGGTTTTTCTAGTCGTTGGACATACCTATCAAGATTTATTCCAGACATCGCACATTTATTGCAACCGCTTGAGAAGATCATTCACCAGCACTTCATTCATACACTAATGGGACGCTCAACATGTTCCGATGCTGAAAGGTTGCTTTTTCCCTTCCAGCCAAACTTAGTGGACTTGGCTTAACCAAACCTGATGAAGAAAGCTCTCATGCTTACAATGCTTCCAAGCACATTACCGCCAGTTTATCTAAGCTCATCATCAATCGAGATATTGAAGGTCATATTGACAAATCAGCCATCACTGAAGCAAAAGCAAAAGTCTGCAAAGATAAACTTGATTGCTTGAAGCACCTTTCTACAGATGTATATGCATCACTCCCCCCTGACAAGCAAAGACTCATGGAACTATCCAGAGAGAAAGGATGATCCAGTTGGCAAACACAAAGGTGCCTTCCGTGATGCTCTTTGTCTCCATTTTGGGTGGCAACTCAACAAACTGCCAAGTACCTGTGCATGTGGATTACCATTCAATGTAGATCATGCCATGATATGCAACAAAGGAGGATATCCTACCATCAGACACAATGAGATCAGAGATATTACTGCTGATCTCTTCACCAAAGTCTGCCGTAATGTTGCAGTGGAACCAACTCTCCAACCCATTTCCAACAAAGTCTTTCATCATCGCTCAGCAAAGAGGGAGACCAACTCAAGGCTCGACATTCGTGCGAATGGATTTTGGACTAGGTCACAGGAAGCATTTTTCGACGTAAGGATTTTTTATCTTAATGCTTCCTCTAACTGATCTCAAACCATTACAGCAACATTCAAGAAGCACGAAAATGAGAAGAAGCGAGTATATGGTCAACGTATCACAGAGGTGGAACGAGGAGTATTCACTCCACTTGTTTTCTCCACATATGGTGGTATGTCACAGGAGTGCACAACCTTCTACAAAGGGCTTGCCCTCATGATAGCAGACAAGAACAGCCAGCCATATTCAATGGTAATGAACTGGCTAAGATGCAGGATCCACTTTGCTCTCATCCGCATGGCTACTATGTGCATCATGCAGGGGAAGTCGCTCATCACACTATCATCCAACCTTAGACATAAGTACAAATTCTGGCAACATCCTCCTGGCATCCGCTGAGAGCCATCTTCACTAAACCTTGCATGTATAGTGCTGTTCTTAGGTTTAATCTCTATTATAATACATTATACATTTTTATATAACTATTGATTTGAAAAAAATGTAGTTGTAAAATACAGTGTAGTCCACATAATTCAAATCTGCTTAATACAAATTTTTGTTTAATTCAAATAAAACCTTATTTCCCTAGATACTTGCAATACATGGAACTTGTAGGAAACTTCCCGGCTCATAATTCAAAATTAAGGTGAATGAACATGCTGGAGAATCCAAAGTAGGAGACTTTGATAAGCATAGAACTGTCAGTTTGATCTCATTAAATGATTACTTTCCAGCTACTTTATGTTACTGATCTCTTTGAGGTACAGTATATGATAATCTTCTCATGTTGTTATACGTTTAGATTGCTTTCTTGGCATTTAAAACCTCCATCTAAACACTATCCAGCTGGCATTTACCATCCATTTTGTTATTATGACAATTCTGTATGTCGGAATCCAACATTAGCCATACAACATATGGATACCCACCATTACCATTCATAATTTCTGTTAATTCAAACATATTGCATGTTGTGCTCCCAGAGATTTGAATTATGTTGACTACACTGTACACTGTTTTCATTAGGACTTCCAGCATGTAACACTTGTCTGATAAATATACATATCTATATCTATATCTATATCTATATCTATATATCTATATATATATCTATATATCTATATCTATATCTATATATCTATATATATATTCCTAATTCCTGATTCCTAATTCTAATCAAGAAAATGGCGGTCGGACACGTCGCCTGTCGATTCTTGCTGATTTTTTTGTTTGTCTTGCGAATGATTGAGGATTCACGCTTGGACAAAGACAGAACATCATCGCTCAGGATTGGATCTGCGTTTGTAGCAAGTATCAAGCTCCATCAGTCGTCTTATTATCGGGTCCACAGCTATGGCTATCGTCGCGGTGGTTCAACGCCTGTCACACTGCAACTCCAATTGTATCCTGGCTATAATCGCCACTCGTCTAAGAACAGTTTTTCGGTCATTTCTCTTGTTTTAGCTGGAGATATCGAGCTGACTCCGGCTCCAAAGTACAAATTTCCATGCGGTAAATGTGATAAACCAGTGAAGTCTAACCAGAAGGGACTGCAATGTGACAGGTGTGACCAATGGTATCATTGTGCTTGTGAGGACATATCTAATGCTGTATACTATAACCTAGCATCTTCCAATGATAAATGGTTTTGCACAGTCTGTATCCTGCCTGCTTTTTCTGATAGTTTTTTCACGGAACACAGTGCTCAATCAAACAGTACGCTGTCATTTTCTGACATGTCGTCTGATGGATCACCTGATGAAGTTTGCAGCCTCACAGATATCGTGAAGACAAACAGAAGTGCAACCATTTTAGGTCATTTGAACATAAGGAGTCTGTTTCCGAAAGTTGATGAGATACATGAGATGTTTACCAAGGATAACCTCAGTAACCTAATCCTCAGTTTTAGTGAAACTTGGTTAGATGAAACAGTATCAAATGGGATGATTAATGTACCGGGGCACCAATTATTCAGGAAGGATAGAGGTAGCAGAGGTGGTGGTGTTGCAATTCTCTGTCCAGATAATATATCCACCAAGAGAAGATCTGATCTAGAAGTTGACAACCTTGAAGCCATTTGGATCGAAACCAAACTGAATCGCAAGAAACCCGTGCTTATATGTTGTGTGTATCGCCCTCCTAGTGCATCACTAAGTGAGTTTGAGGAACATTTTTCATCTATGCTTGATCAAGTGGAGGTTATTATTATGGGAGACTTGAACATCGATTTTCTTCAGTGTAATGTACATACTAAGAACCTCCGAAGTCTCTGCAAAGAATTGAATTTAGTGCAGGTAATCAACACCCCTACTAGGCTTGGCACACATGGTGGCAAGGGCTCTTTGATTGATCATGTATATACATCAAATGCTGAGTTAGTACAGGAAGCTGGCGTAATTGACTTTGCACTTAGTGACCATAAATTGGTGTATCTAGTTAGGAGGGGCTGTGCAACTGGTGCTAGCTGCCATAACACTATCAAATCTAGGTCTTATAAGAAACTAGACTTGAACGCATTTAACCATGCTCTACTCAATGCCAAATGGAATTCTACATCTGAAAATATTGATGATAAATGGAATAGTTGGAAAAGCATGTATCTATCCATCGTAGACAAGCACATGCCATATACGTCCTTTCGTGTCAGAAGAATCTCCAACCCATGGATGACTAGTCAATTGAGGAAATCTATAAGGAAGCGAAACAAGGCTCATAGAGTGGCAACCCAATTACGCCATGACAATGGTGCCTGGAGTGTTTACAAAACACTAAGAAACAATGTCACATCGGCCATTAGGAGAGCCAAATTGGCTTATTTTGAATCACTGATCACTAAACCCAGTAGCTCTTCATCTAAAGAAATGTGGAAGAAGTTAAAGCAGATGCTTGGGCATGGAATTAAGAGTCGAGTTGAAGAAAATGGAGGATGTTCAGCTGATGACTTGAACAAATACTTTGTTGCCACACCTGATCACCCTACCATGCTGTCTTGTGACTCTTCACAAGCTACTAGCACTGTTACTAGACAAAGTAATCAGGCCTGTAGCCAGGTTGAATTATGGGGGGGTTCTTCTGGACCAAAGTGGAACTCTTCGCTACGTAAATGGCCATTGTGGCTAATTACGTTTTGCTGGACGGACAATCTGAGATTGAAGTATTTGGTTACTAGCTTTATTTCAGGGATTGATGGAGTATATAGATAAATCTAAGAAGTACTAGTTATAGTAAGTTCTCATGAAATAAGGCTAGAATGTCTGTTTTATTTTCAGTGTTGTTAGCCAGGTGGAACTGGCTTCCAAGTGGGGGGGTGCTTCCGCACCCCCCGAACCCCCCCTGGCTACGGGCCTGGTAATGTTTTGAGATTGTCAGCTACTGGGCAAAATGATGTTTTCAGATTTCGGCCAATTAAACGAGACGATGTTTTGACTCACTTGCAAAACCTTAATGAAAGCAAAGCTACTGGCCTGGATGGTATTAGTGCAAAACTGCTGAAACTCTCTGCCCCAGCCATAGCTCAGGATTTATGTGACATCTTTAACCATAGCCTAACAACTTCTCAGATCCCAGCATGCAGGAAAGAGGCCAAAGTCACACCCATACCCAAAGTATCGGGGGCCTCTTCTCCTGAGCAGTTTCGACCTATCTCTGTGATACCTGTGGTGGCCAGGGTGTTTGAATCCCTTGTGTTCCAGCAACTATACAGTTATGTGAGTGGTTCTGGATTGCTACATTGGGCTCAGTCTGGCTTTAGACCGCACCATTGCACCCAAGATGTGCTCTTAAAGGTGACTGACGATTGGCGTGCCAGCATTGACCGAAATGAGGTAGTGGGTGCTGTCTTCCTGGATCTGCGGATATTCGATAGCATTAATCACAACCTGTTATTGCATAAACTGCATGTATATGGTGTCAGAGGGGAAGAGTTGCTTTGGTTTCAATCATATTTGTCTGATCAAAGGCAGCGTGTTCTTGCTGGTAATGTCATGTCTTCAGGGCAGCCGATATCTCATGGTGTTCCACAGGGCTCTGTTTTGGGACCTTTACTGTTCTCTCTCTTTGTTAATGAGATCCCCAATATTGTTAAACACAGCAAAGTCATGTTGTATGCCGACGACACTACAATATACCATGCTACCAAGGTCGCATCTAGGTTAGAAGCTGAGCTAAATGAGGATATCCACCTATTATCAATGTGGCTTTGCAACAATGACCTCAACATTAATACTGAAAAAACAAAATGGATGTTTTTTTCAAGAAAGGGGCGGCAAACTGAATCCCAACACTTGCAGTTCAATGTTCTAGGCAGACCCTTGTCTAGGTGTGATACCTTCAAGTATTTAGGCGTGATATTGGATAGTCAACTGAGCTGGAAAGATCACATTCAGTCAGTAAGAAAGAAATGTATGTCTACCTTGTCAGTTATTGCTAAGATTAGTAAGTGTCTCCCACTGGCCATCAAGAAAACATTGTATCTGTCTCTGGTTCAACCGCATCTTGACTATTGTTGTGTGGTTTGGTCAGAGTGCAACAAAAGTGACAGTCTTAAACTTGATCGTATACAAAAGATGGGAATGAGATTGATTTTGAACGCTGACCGAAGGTCTCCCTCAGATCTATTGAGAAAACGTCTAACTTGGACCAATCTGGCAATCAGGCGCAAGATTATGAGATTGAAGGTAGTTAGGAGATGCACATCAGGGGAAGCACCAGTTTATCTATCACAAATGTTTAAGACAAATCAACAGCTTAATTATCGGAGTGCACGGAGGCCACATGATTTTTATCTACCTACTTTTAAGACAAATCAGGGTGCTAAATCATTTGTTAGTTTGGGAGGCCAAGATTGGAATTCGTTGGTACAATCTGCTCGTATGTTACATGGACGTGTTTTTCTTAATTATTTGTATAGGTTGTACTCGTAGATAATCATATGTTACATGTCTGATATCATTTTATTTTCTGTTCCTTTACTAGTATCTGATCAGTACCATAATTCACCCTATTTTTCACAATCATTCACTTATGTATTCTATTTTTTCTTTCTCTCAAATTCCACCTAATTGATCAATATTTATTATAATCACTTCCCAATCTTAAGTCTATTATCATTTACTTTCACTTGAATTTGTGGTTCCCCGTTAATACCAGCCTTGGCTGATGGGGCAACCTCCCTTGTGGAAATAATAATAATAATAATAATAATATATCTTTATCTATCTATCTATCTATCTATCTATCTATCTATCTATCTATCTATCTATCTATCTATCTATCTATATATATATATACAGTGGAACCTCTTATAACAAACTCCCTCAATAGTGAAAACCTCTCTATAACAGACTGCATTTGTGCGCAGGTGAGTTATGTGCACATAGAAGAAATTTCAAAATGGCCGCTGCAAAAGTTGGTCACAAATAGACCCCTTTTTTCTTCCTTCAGGGTGCATGATAAGAAAAAATGAAGGCGAAGGAATGTATTTGAATGCTTTGACTCTCTATTTCTCCACTTTGTTAACTTCTAAATAACGTATTGAAGGGAAAACTCGGAACTGATTTGATGTATACGATTTTAACTTCATCCCAAAACGCGCCGTACTTAACGATCCTGTGGAGACAAGCTATCTACAGCGAAGAGTTCTTTGGAACGGTAGCTAACTTAAGAAATTCCACTTCGTTCCGAAGATGTGCAAGTTTTTCTGGTCTTTTGGAAAAACATTTTACAAACACGTGCACATAAAACGAAACGAACAAGCTTTTAAGAGGCGCTATGGTGAAAAGTTAGTTTTACCCTTTGTGAACAAGCTTGCAAATTCTCGAAGCTCCAGCGGGTCATCTTCATCGGCGCGTTTTAAGAAGAAATTTAGTTCCTGCAAATATCATTCTTCTTCTCTTAGTCACACCAATGTCAGGTGACTTTGGCGAATACGTTACATTACGTCACGAATAGGTAACATTCAAGTGACTTAGATTACACGTGTGTATTCATCTCTCAATTTGTGTAATAGCTATATCTTATTCCTGACTCCAACGATTCAACAGGCAACTATTATTGCCGTTCAAAACATGAGGATAGTGCTGAACGAAGGTCAGGATAAGAATTGTTGGTTAGGTACTCCCTGCGAGGTTTTGTAAGCAATAATGCCCAAGAATGCCCTTGAGATCACTTGTTGCAAGGTACGGATACTGATAAGCTTAGCGAACAGTCCATTTGCAAACATTTGAGCTATTAATACGCGCAATATCACCGTACTGTTCACTAAGTTCATCAGTAATCCGTACGGCGCAACAAGCGATTTTAAGGGCATTTGCTTCTACAACAGCACGCAGAGGATACTTAACCTGACAATTCACAATAAATATACAAAACCTAACCGTCGTTCAGCTCCATAGCACTAGTTCGGATCCATTTTTGGATGAGCAATCACAAACGCGTCACAACTAGTCATCCTTTGGTCACGCAAATCACGCATGATCTGGCTCGCAAAGGCATTACAATGTAATCACATTCCTTATTACCACAGAAACGCCGCTTCAAAGTTCAATGTGTACATAATCTA
Organism: Halisarca cf. caerulea; assembly: GCA_963170055.1. Lineage (NCBI taxonomy): Eukaryota > Metazoa > Porifera > Demospongiae > Chondrillida > Halisarcidae > Halisarca > Halisarca cf. caerulea. Next base: position 2,134,377 of record CAUJGJ010000093.1, read on the forward strand.
CCAGCGTGGGACCAGATAGATTGCTGTGCGTATAAAATAACCTCTGAGTGTGTAAACCTTTGTATAACAAACTGTTTTTCAGGTCCCAAAGTGTCCGTTATAGAGAGGTTCTACTGTATATAGATTTTTTTCTTTTTTAATTATTTATTTATATTTAGAATAAATACACAAAAGAACACCACAAAGGGGACAATCAGTTAGTAAGCATTTAAATCAAAGTACAACAACCCATAATTGAAGCCCAATTAAAGTTTTGAAATTAAAGTTTTGAAGACAAATATATAATCTCTGGCAAAGCTTAATGTACTGAATATATATATATATATATATATATATCAGTGTTCTCCCCAGAAGTATTTTAAGGCATGTTGAAGGACTCAAGGAAAAAAGGTTACCAAGTTGCTGGTTGAACTGAACAGGTGTTAACCAGGAACCTTTTTCAGTGGGTGATTATTGGCAATTATATATATATATATATATATATATATATATATATATATATATATATATATATATATATATACATATATATATATATATATATATATATATATATATATATATATATATATATATATATATATATATATATATATATATATATATATATAGTGGAACCTCTTATAACAAACTCCCTCAACAGACTACTTTTGTGGGACCAGATAGATTGCTATACGTATTAAATAACCTCTGAGTAGTGGAAACAAACTGTTATTTCAGGTCCCAAACTGTTTTTCAGGTCCCAAACTGTTTTTCAGGTCCCAAAGTGTCCGTTATAGGGAGGTTCTACTGTATATATATATATTTCTTCCTTTAGGTGACTGGTGGGTGAGCTGGGGGTTTCCTGTCTACCTAAATCACTGTATACTTCTTGTTCCAGCAGATTCATGACATATGTTTCGTGTTTTAATGCCTTTTTTTCTCTAAAAATGCAGTAACTTAGCTTCCAGTCTTCCACTAAACATGGGAAGGTTCAGTTCAGCGATCAAATTGTGTTTATCGTATGCTTGCGATGCCAATTGAGCATGAAAACACCTGCTGTCGCACGAAGTACATTATCATGATGTCATCATATTAAAATGGAGAATACTCGCGGAGGTTATTTTAGTTTAAGTTTGGGCATTTGCATAATGTAAAAAAATACTCTAAAGGCCCATAGATCTACACTTCTGTAAAAACTAGGAAGAAAAGAAGGTATGTCGGTCCGACATGCCTTAAGATACCTGGGGAGAACACAGTATATATATAAATATATATATATATACATATATAATATATACAGTAGAACCTCTCTATAATGGACACTTTGGGACCTGAAAAACAGTTTGTTATACGTACAAAGGTTTCCACTACTCAGAGGTTATTTTACATGCACAGCTGTCTGGTCCTACAAAAGCAGTCTGTTATAGAGAGGTTTTCACTATTGAGGGAGTTTGTTATAAGAGGTTCCACTGTATATTTATTTGTAAGATTTACACATGTAGTAGAAGGGTTCTCTAAAATATTTTTGATTCTAGTCCACAACCATAGATACTACTACTGTAGGCCAATTGGTGCAGAGGTGAAGAAATTATAACCTTTATGGCTTCACCACACAGCAATAAATTGGCCTACTTGTGTGGCATCACCCACAGGAAATAATTATACAGTACCTTTACTAGAAATAGAAGGCATAGCACTGCCAGTTTAAGGAATAGCGGCTATATGCGAAGGCATAGGATAGCAGAGCGCTATGCTTGAGTATTGCTAGGGAGAACACTGTAGTAGAATTAGCAGCTGTTCTGTATGTATATAGATGTTGGACACTTTGCTATTATTGTTACATTGCTAATCGTGTGAAAGGAATCACGTTTTAGTGTAATAAAAAAGCACTACAAAGAACAGTTTGCAATCAGAAGGAATAAATTAAGGATATACAGGTACTGTACACAATAAGAAACTTCTTATAAGCAGTGCCCTGCATTTATCTCTCCAGAATCACAAAACCGGGGTGAATCTACAGCCGATCGCTCCCATAAAAAGTGTAGGACCCAGCAATCCCATTCATTTCAGATAGTCATGGGCAAGTTATACAGCTATGGTACGTACCTCGGTAAGTCAATAGTGCCTTCACGTCACTGAATGGACCATTTCCCAAATCAGAAACAGCTCTCACTTGAACTTGATAACTAGTACCAGGAGAAAGGTTATCCAGAGTGATAGATCTTGTTGTCACATCTCTTGTACTCCAACTAGTAGTACCAGTTCTTCTGTACTGTACTTGGTATTTGGTGATAGGACGTTCACTTTGAGGTGCAGTCCAGGTCACAGTAAGAGCTGGTCTTCCTGATCTTGCTGCTTTGGTTAGGACAAGAGGACCCACCTTTTGAGGTACTACAGAAAATAAAGAATTACAATAAATTGAGGTATGTATCTACTACTAATCCTTTTAACATGGCTAATTTATATCTTGGTATAATTGAAATATGTAGCTTACCAACATGTGTTAAGAATGCTATTACACTACTGAATCTTCTATACTTTGAACATCAGAAACAGCTCTCACTTGAACTTGATACTAGTACCAGGAGAAAGGCTCTCCAGGGTGACAGATCTTGATGTCACATTTCTACAAATATACCAATGCATATAGTAGGCTGTACCATAACTATTGCTGATACCCTTAGTTTCCGTTATACAAAATACGCAATAGAGCAATGGTCACTCAATCGAAAGGCTCTGCATGTCACTGAAATCAGGTAGTACATATATGTGACTGTACACAGGAAAATGTGGGCTCGAGGGTGGAAAATTAAAATTGGAGATACTGCAGTTTTCGCATATGTGTGCGAGGCACATCTTTTGGGACCATTCCCAAGTTAAAGTCCATTTCACAGCATAGAAATGGAAGTGTGCGACACATTCCCCGCTTTTAAAGCCTTCGCTTAACCTTCAATTTCACGAAACACGATCACGAAGATCTCTGCCAAACTCTTGGGTATGCCGTCGCTGTACACAGCTACGAAGCCAAACAGTGCTAACCTCAAATTTGCATAATCAATTAAGTCATTATCCTTATAAGGTAATGTTTGGGCACTTACATGATACTGCAGAGCTGGTAAGTTGGATACCAGCATACGGGTCTCTTTGATGTATGAAGTCATCATGCGATAACTATAGAGTAGGCTACCGCACATACACTGTATGACTATAGAACTTGAAAAAAAATGTGTCTAAATGTTTACTTCTTTGCAATGGACTGTTTGGAAGTCGAAGTTGATGCACGGCGCTTACGAGAAATGGAGGATGAATTAGAGGGCGAGGATACGGCACGGTCAGAAATAGGTGATGTAGGCTTGGGACAGGTGAGATCTTTGGATAGGTTGGATGTACAAAACTACCAAATATTGTTGTACAAGTACCATTGCCGCTGGATATCCAATCCTTTGGGGATGATCAGTGGTGGAAGTTTCCCTTGTGGAATAGGCTGCCGGAGGATATCAATAGTAATCTCAGATGGCTCTGCAGCACTTTCATGAATGATGACTTTTCCTGGACTTGTACAACTGAATTGAAACGAACAGTAGGATGTAATTCTAGGAATAGTAGAGAAGTACTGATGGAAAAATGCTGACCAGTCGTAGAAGTGTACCAGTTGTTGGCATTCTAGACTCCTTATCAATTGTGCTCCATTAGCTTCAATGTGCGAGGATGTCTCTACAACTCTCTGCAAGCAGCCCATTGTCTCAACCCGTGTTCTTCTGTAAGACTTCTTGATTAAACCAAAATGCCTGTTTGGAGCAAATTTGGTATGTCCAGACAGCATGAAAGTCAGTGTGATGGAATTGTGCTTGCCAGTGAAGACCCTCCAGGCCAGATACTGCATGGTGGCATTATTCTTGTTCTGACCGACGCAATTGTCTGCATGCAAGTATACTTCTTTGCCCTTCTCAGCCCTTTCCTCAAAAAAGTGATGAAGTACACTAATAGTTGTATTGGCTCCCTTTCCAACTACATCTGCTTCATCTATGAAGTAGTTCACTTGCCATCCAAGTGGCTCAAATGCCACACCAAATATCTGATCCTAGCTGGTTGCATGCAGTGGGTTGTTGGCAAAGTGAACCTGCTGCGCAAAATCATATGAGTAGTGCATTGGTACATCTTCCCCAACAGTTGAAGAGTTGTAGGCCTCACGACATGTGGTGATCTGCTGGTTGTACTCTGCTCTTGCTTTCTTTGCCAAGGAAAGGTGATCAGTGTAGTTGGTCAACCTGGCTGCCTTTTCATCATCTGATAAATGCATATGAAATTGTTTTGTACATTTCACACCTTTATGTGTCAAATGAATCAAAGAAGAGCAGAGGCAGGGACTGTTTTTGGGTTATTTTTTATAATTTTTATAATTTGCTCTATCTAATTTACTTAACTTAGGACACAGTGATATTCTTCATGGTGATAGCTACCAGATGATATAAATTTTAGCATCAGACCATACTTACAACATTGTCCATTCCACAATGAAATTTGTATGGTGAAGTATAGGGAAATTCACGTTTATGCAGAATTATGCAATTATGATTACCTGGAGACCTTAGCTCAGGGCACTTCCATATGGGTAAGCCCCTTCCCATTGAATTGAGCCCCTCCCCAATGAGGTGTCATTTCTGTTCGACCATCCAAAGATAGCAGAAGGATACCCCTTCTTGGCGATCATAATTGTTTGCGTCTATTGTAGTAATGCAAATGTGATGCGAGTGCCAGGGAATCAACACAATCGCATATCAAAGGGATCCAAATACCTGTACCCAGCACGAATACCTAGAACATTTCCATATGTGTCCCGAGTTGCTGAGAGCAGTAGTTAGCTTCTGGCAGTCGAAACAAAGATCATATGCGGGCTTCAAGGTTACAACAAATGGCCTAGTTTCCCTCCAAACATCGTAGAACTTTGTCCGGCCCACAGGTGTCTCATGAGCATTGCCACAAAGAGTTTTGTAATCCCTGTACACTTCTGCTTTGTCAAATCTGTTGGTAGCAAAAGAACCTTGCTGTCTTTAAAATTGGGCATTCAACCTGGCAGAGGCTGAGCATGGGATTCGGTGATGTTCTCAACAAAGGCTACAAGCCGCTCAATGACTGCAGATGCATGGGCATTTGCAGGCAGCCGTTTGGTATTCCCGTGTAGCCTTTCAACAATACCGAATGCATCAACATGCCCAGAAAGAGTTTCAAGCCTACGATGCGACATGACATGCAAGAATAGGAACATATCCTGACATATCCTGATGCCATGGAATGAAAATGAAGTGTGTGGACGGAATGTAGATGGGTTGCCTTTGTACGTAGATGGGATGCAGTCCTTGTGAGTACGAGAAGCAGACAGCTGGGCCATAACAACAAGGTCTAGCTGAGCACTAGTGAGCTGATGGCAGTTAGCTCTATATCTTTCCACAACATCTCGAGAGAATTGAGTGGAACACGCTTTCTTCTGTGGTCCACATTTACAGTCACATGTTGTCTGAAAGAAATCATCCAGAACCTGTTTTTCTTTCGCGTCTTCCGCGCTGGATTCAAATTCTATCTCAATGCTTGTTGGGCCCTCGAAATCATTCTCCATTGTAACTAACGATTCACAAACATCCTCGCTAGTATCCAAAACGGTTGATTCCAGCAAAGGAGGGCCCAAATCCTCGAAATCTGCCGCTGCGTCACTATGACAGCCCATAGTAGGCACCGTCAGCTCCTCAGATTCTTCAAAAGAGCTCTTTTCTTCGCCGTCCATGTAGTTCAGGTAGTATGACTTCTCTGCTCCCTCAAATTCATCCTCCAATGTTTCAAGAACGGCCAATAACGAAAAATAAGACATAACGATTCATATCTACTACCGTACTCGCTCTAATTTTCCGGGCATAAACTTTCGTGGTTTTCGTGGGTTGGAAGCCATCCGCGAAAGTTTAAATAAGCGAAAAGTTTGAAATTTTGCAAGCTTGCGCAGTAATATAAAATGGCCGTCGCTGAACAGCGAGTGGCACTGTTGACGCCTTGTTGTATTGTTATTAGATCCATGATGATATACCTATGTAGTAGGTAGAGAAGGTATCGACTTGTTCGCTGCCATTATTTTGTCTTTGTTTGCGTTCGCATGTGCCAGTAGCTACCTGACGGTGATAAAGAATGTCGCGATCGATTCGTTCGTTTTTGGTTCATAAGCGTCAGGACTTTCCAGATTTGGAGCAAGTTGTCCCATCAAGTATGGTAGATACGCAGGTATGTTATGGCAGAATTGAGGCTAAAAGGGGGCGTTTTGTGGTTTGACAAGGTATGCAATTAGATTATTACGCTTCAGACAGTTTATCACGGTTTGGCCATGTGACCACAGCTTAAACACGACTATTATACGTCATTATAGGCTGAAACACGCGAGTATTTGAAGAGTTTGCCTCTCTGGACATGTGATATCATGTGCCAAAGGCCTAAAGAAGCACTCCAGTCCACAAGGATTTTATGGTGAAAAAGGCGCGGGTCTAGATCTCTACGTAGATACTTAAAACTTTGTCAGAATATCGCTGAAGGACTGAACTTCAAATTCTGATTTGGGGAAGATTGTCGGTCTATCCCTTCAGTTTATGCGCAGCCACTTGTTGCTATAGCCGTTCTTTGCGATCAGAAATCCGTGGACATAACAGCCGTGGAATGGAGCAGCGTTTTCCCCAAATCAGAAAAGTAAGATTTGGACATGTTCTGTCTTCTGAATTGACTTGCGCGTTTAAATTCAGATGTCTAGACCTGTGCCTTTTGCGTTTTTTCCTTATTTTGGTATGGTTGAAAATCGACCATGTACAACACGTACGATATGTTTTTGGCTCTTTAAATTACTCATGCACAAACTAGGAATGTTCGAAATACTATCTAGATGCTTTCTTGAGTCTTTTAATCTTCAGGAAGAGAAAACAAGGCATTTTATACAAGCCATTCGAAAGCGGCAGCCATTTTGTTTTATGGCGAAAAGTGCCATAACATACCTGCGTACTGTTAGAAAAGAAATATACAACACTTCAGAGGAAGAAATCGCTCACGTCTCTGTGTCACTGCCCTGTTTGGCTTGGCAATCTTTAGAACTTTAAAGTGCTAATTGTGATTTATGGTCAGCTCAGGTCTATCACCATGTTAACTTGGACCATAGATACTCAATCTATGCCTGCAAAGAAAACAGGCACTGGATGGGGACCTGCGAAAATAAAAACGCGAAAATTGCGAATTTGCGACATCTTCGAAAGTTTAGACCCACGAAAATAGGTAAACTAAAAGTTGTACGAACTTCGAACAAACTCCACAAGAAAGAGAA
>CAUJGJ010000093.1:2146700-2157200 GCA_963170055.1 Halisarca cf. caerulea
GTACTATACACCGGTTTAATATAAGGGTAGTTCCATTGTGACTAACTAGGTAAGGGGCAGGGGCAGTGCCACTAGTCTGGTTAGTCAGGTTTCAACCTGACCACTTTTTATGGAACCTTGAAGAAGTTGGAGCTACCCAAACCAAAATAATACAGAAAAGCTAACACTAATTGGTAATTTAGTGTTAATGGGTACCATTACATAAACTAGGATAGAAGAGCTTACAATTGTAGCACCTTAAACTTATATGATTATAAATCTCACTTGCAAGAAATTGCTTCGATTGTCTTGCTAATATCACTAATATTCAGTCAAATGACAGCACGCACGGTCGCCATATTATTATCACGTTCTTGTTATGCAATACCACAAGGCCAATAGCACAGCACTTGCTCCTACTATAGCTCCAGTCTGCAATCTGTATCTGACTAGGGCTGAGGCTAATATGATGGCACAGTTTCCAGAATAATGGATAGAATATGGGAATTACTGTTGAATCAGATGATCCCTTCACTATATAGCTCCAACACAGTGGTACAATTATACAGTTTTCCTATTGAGTTTGAAACACTAACATTATGATATTACACATGTATTCATACTGGTGTTTTGCAACTTCATGATATTAATCACAAGTTTTAACTTGAAGCTGTCTTGAAATAGAATATTGTTCAGTGAGAATACATCAGGGAATAGTTGGAGTAATTGACAGCATAATAGGATGAACTTGAGCACAATGGAATATAATATTAGGTTAAAAAATTGGCATAATAGCCTCAGCCCTATTTCTGACACTATACATCTAAAAGTAGTGGGCAATGAGTATATTAGTGTGAGAGATTGATGCATACTTGTAATTGGCAAGTTTGTGTAGTTTTGCAGCATTACATGCAGTGCCACATGTACTTGACACTTGCCAAATTATTGAATGAAATATTTTGTACTCGAAAAATAAACCGGACAACTCAATTATTTGTGGCTCGGGCCCTGAAGGGCGGTTGCAATCAAAGACCAAATATTGGCTTATACAATAATCGTCACAGTAGCACTATCTTACTCCTGATATATATATTATATATATATATATATAATATATATATATTTTGATTGACGTCGCAAGATGGCGACAATCGTGGAGAAGGAGTGTGTTTGTTAGAACCCACAATTGTCTTCAAACTTTTGATCGATTTAGTCTTCTGATGGTCTACAATAAAGACAAAGTAATTTGTTATTTTTTTTCCTAAGGTTTATTTCATCGTGCTATCCACTGTGCTCCTTGTGGCGATGTCATCTATCGGCCGCTTCCCCAATGCCAGCCGTTCGGTTTGTGGTAGATCAATGCCCATTCGAAAGGACGGGAACATTTGGCTTCACGGCCCTACATCGGCAAGATGTCCGGGTTCAGGCTTGCCGCCCGCTGTACTAAATCCTAGCGCGACAGTGGGATCACCTTCGCCATCTAGTAACGTCACGCCGTCTTCCTCTCCCTCGACAGCGCGCAGCGAAGATTCATCGATATTAGGCCCTCTCAACCCAGGTCGAGCTTCAGTAACCGTCCTTGGCAGAATCCCACGACCGGCCAGGGATCAAATAGCGAGAAGATTATCGGAAATTCTGGATCAGGTAACGTCCTCCAACTGCAGGGCAGCTTGGGAGCGCCTGTTTCTATTCTGTCAGAACTGTCTCAATTCTCCACCTAGGAGGGGTCACAGGAGGAATTTAGTAGCTATATTCGCCGAGCAATCATGGAGGAAAACAATGGGAGTAGCTCTTTCAAACCCAGTACCCAGGAATTTACATTTGTATCCTCCAAGGACCCTTTGAGATCCTTAGCTGCTCGCGTGGCTGCAAAACTAGAGGAGGGGAATTTCCGAGCATTTTTAACATGGCATTCATGCCAACATGAATGCCATGTTAAAAACAGCCCTAGCATCCATCAATGTTCCATCTATCCTTGAACCTCCAGGTTTATTCAGGACTGATGGAAAGAGGGTGGATGGTGTTACTGTGACTCCTTGGAGATCAGGTCGCCCTCTGGCTTGGGACTTCACATGCTGTGACACCTTTGCCCCCACCTACCTTTCACTGGCTGCCTCAGGAGCTGGGATGGTGGCAAACCAAGCCGAGAGCAGGAAAAGAGCACTATATCAGGACATAGAATCAACCCACGATTTCGTCCCAATCGCAATTGAGACTTCTGGTGTTTTCGGCAATGGTGCCCAGGATTTCCTCAAGTCCCTGGGCCATCGTCTCCGTACCGTGTCTCAAGACCTATCTTTGAACATTTTGATTCAACAAATCAGTGTATGCATTCAGAAGTTTAACGCTGTCTCTATTTTGGGTACTAGTACCCTGTAGCTCATTGTGTTAGTGTTCATTGTTTTATTTATATTTACTGCTTTTTCCTTGCATGTATGTTGTAACTCTCTCTCTCTCTCTCTCTCTCTCTCTCTCTCTCTCTCTCTCTCTCTCTCTCTCTCTCTCTCTCTCTCTCTCTCTCTCTCTCTATATATATATATATATATATATATATATTGTGTGCGTGTGTGTGTGAGTGGGCGGGTGGGTGGGTGCGTGCGTACATGTGTGTGTACATTTAACAAAGCCACTTTGAAGCATTTGTGATTGTAAGATCCTCACTCCATGTATGAAACTACTATGGACACTTGAGAAAGCGTAGTTCCACTATGACCAACTAGGGGAAGGGTGGTTACAATCAAAGACCAACTATTGGCCTATACAATAATTGTCACAGTAGCACTATCTATAGTTTTATAAGTTTAATATATTATAGAAATTATACACTCAAATGGACAGATTCACTTAATATAATCTCTTCACTAAATATAAGCACCTGCCGCCACCCGAACTAGGGATGAAGGCAGCCGAAGGCCACCTTCTCCCCTAGTCACTATAATTATTCATGTACATGTACATATGTGTGGATGCCTATTTCACTGATTCAAGTAACTTACCTCTATATGTGGACAGTACACTGACATCACTGAATGGACCACTTCCAACATCAGAAACAGCTCTCACTTGAACTTGATAACTAGTACCAGGAGAAAGGTTCTCCAGAGTGAAAGATCTTGTTCTCAAATCTCTTGTACTCCAACTAGTAGTACCAGTTCTTCTGTACTGTACTTGGTATTTGGTGATGGGACGTTCACTTTGAGGTGTAGTCCAGGTCAAAGTAAGAGCTGGTCTTCCTGATCTCACTGCTTTGGTCAGGACAGGAGGACCCACCTTTTGAGGTACTGCAGAAAACAATTCAAATTCTCTAACATTCCTTACTTCTTTACTTGGCACTGGTGAATACTAATATTGACAATTGGTCACTTGTTACTATCATGGACTACATTGTCCACTTTAAGGTATGGAGAGTGGAGTAAAACAGCAGTTGTGCCAGTGACGACAGACTTATTACAACCTTATTACCATTCTATCATTATTAACATTAAAATTATTATTACTACTACATATTATTGTCAATATTAATTACTTTCTCGTATTGTTATTATAGATTATGAAATACAGTGAGACCTCACTTATCTACACCTCAGATATCCAGTTCACTCACCTTCTGCACTTTTTACTGGAACAAATCTGCACTTATCCTAATGTACACTATACTACTGCTCCCTCATTTATCCAGCTCCCTCGCTTTATCCGCAATGTCATCCAGAACGGATGTGTGCGGATAAGTGAGGTCTGACTGTAGCAGCAGGTGGTTGTCAAAGGTCTATACTGTACTTACATAGAAAATCATAAGGTTTATTATTAAAGATGCAGGATGAAGTAGCTTGAAATCAGCCAATACATCACAAAGGTATACCCTAAATTGAGAAATTTTTACAACCAATAATATTTGCGCTTTTTGCAAATTGACTTCACTCGCGAATTTTTTATAGCGAATATTTCTGCACATGTTCCAAAGTATAGGTATAGACAATGTATGGTGAGACTAGTGACATTTTTATTTTCGAACTTTCCTGCCTACTAAATTAGACCCCAATTCACAAAATTTAATGTTCGCAAATATTTCCCGATTTAGGGTAATATGATGATGACAGTGCATAATGATGGAATATTTTTTCTCATCACTGGTAACTTAAGCTAGTTAATTTTTCTCCACATATGTATGGGATCTTTTGCTAAATGACATAGCTGAGTTTACGAGGACGCATGGAGAAGTCTTCATGGTACTAGGAGACTTTTGGCACATGCAGTCATCAGTTGGCACTGCTTGGACACGAAAAGCAGCCCAGAGTAATGCCCTGCCATTGAAAATGATGACATAGAGGAACATTAGAGACCAAGTCTGTCATTGCATGGCTTCTGTGGTGTTTGTTATGTCGGCATAACATGATATTGTAGTAGGAATAACTAGTCCTTATGTTGGCTTCACCATTTTCAAGATGATTAATTCTCCTGCTTAGGGATTGTTTGAATCAAAAGCCATACTCAAAGTTGGACCTCAGTTAAGATTTCCAAGCGAGTAATAGGTAATTTTTTTGGCAAAAAAAACTGTTTGGAGCTCCCTTGAAGCCCATCAGCTGAAGTCAAGCTTGCTGTTGTAGAAGCATGAGTGATTTCCGCATTGCAAGTGAAGAAGGCCATCATCACCAATACTATCACAGTGGACAGGACAAAAGGAAAGACTTTTCAGAGGCTTGCAACATTGCACAGTCTATGTGTACCATATGTTCATTTTTAGACTGAGATAATGCAGTATATTTGTACATTCCTGTGTTGATTATAATGTATTGTAATGTTTCCATATGATGCAATGTGTAATGTAGAACAATCAAATGAACTGTATAAATGCATTACGGAGTTAAATGGCTATTAGGCCAAAATGGTTAATAGGCCAAAAATCACCCCAAACCAATTGCGGCCTAATAAGTGGGTGGCACTGTAGTTACGAGTAACACATGACAAGTACATGAGCCAATTCAAACATAATACTTCTGAACATATAGGGCATTGTCTTGAACATTTCAAAATGCTTGATATACACTATGAAGGAAATGTAATTGCATCGTCACCAACTGTCCTTGATTTCGCAGGACAGTTCCTGAAAATGCCTCTGTGCCCTGCTATCCCATATAATATTATAATTTAGTGCCTATATAGGTGAACCTCCAATGAAAGACCACGTCTTGAGAGACCATTTTTGAGGAACCATATGTGCACGGGGTGAATTATCAAAACAGGTACCACTGTACTTACTTTTGCACACCAAAGGACAAGTGTCCTGCAAAAGCAGTGCATGTCCTGCAAATTGTTCATGTACATAATAGTTAATGCAATAATTAATCAATTAATTCTTCTTATAAGCAATTTCACCGCACATAATAATATTATGTTTGGTTAGCATGGTCAGACTTTTTTATACTGTTGGTTAAAGTATATCATCAGCTGCTTGTTGTTAGTGCTCGATAGGCTTGGAAAGAGAAGATGTTTTGATGTATGTAGCAAGTAACAAATAAAGAAGTGTGAATACATTCAAGTACAGTACAGATCATAGAAAAGTAAACGTTAACCAATTAAAAGGTAATACTTTTAGGCTATCTTACGCTGGAAAAAGTTACAAGTTAAAAGTTAACAGTTAATACATATTTATGATGTAGCTCATGATGTACGGGAGAGAACATCCCTATTTTTTTATTCTCAAAGGCTTTTGGTGATGATTTTATCAGCAAATTGCAAGCAATATATCATTATGAATGCTTAACAGTAACTCCTTCATCAATTTGAATGTTCTCAGTTGCGCTGCCCTTCTACGCACCTTCGACTCGGATTCCAAATGCGTCTCTTTGTTGTCACATCTCAGACGAACCGCTTTCAATGTATTGGATGAGAATTGTATCTATCGTTAAACAGAATGAAATTGCAAGAAGTCGATAAAATGAAACTTCGAAGCCAGATACAGTGCTTTCGCTCGCTGCAATAAGGCAAAAAATGCACTTTCGGTGACTTATTGTGTAAGAATATTACTATGTCCTATACCGAGCTGGTAGTAGGGAGTTAGTGGTTAACGGTTAACTTTTAGCACTATTCCATTAACTTTTACCCAAAAAGAGCTAAGGTGAAACGTTAAAATTGTTTACTTCTCCATGATCCGTAATGTAAACCATTGCAAATGGTAATCATATTTTCTCATGCAATGCACGTATACATAAAACCAGCTACTACATGTTGCAAGTGAACATTAGAATTCAGCAAAAAGATAGTACAAGACAACAGTAAGTGTATGGTACAATGAAGTTTGACAAACCGATGGGACATCAGGTCATTATGCATTACTGTCAAATTATGCATGAGTAACGCAAGATTGTGATAGAAACTTGAACAAATGATAATATCTTCTTGTTAAATTATGCTATTATTACAATTACGTACGTACATGACATGCATATATCATTTATTCAAGTATCAGGATTTAACAAACCTCTATATGTCAAGAATGTTCTCACATCACTGATTGGACCACTTCCAACATCAGAAACAGCTCTCACTTGAACTTGATAACTAGTACCAGGAGAAAGGTTCTCCAGAGTGACAGAACTTGTTCTCACATCTCTTGTACTCCAACTAGTAGTACCAGTTCTTCTGTACTGTACTTGGTATTTGGTGATGGGACGATCACTTTGAGGTGCAGTCCAGGTCACAGTAAGAGCTGGTCTTCCTGATCTCACTGCTTTGGTCAGGGCAGGAGGACCCACCTTTAGAGGTACTACAGAAACAATTACAATTTTTTGACAATCATTTTTCTGACCTTCTTACTAGTTACTATTTATAACTACTTACATGGGATAGAGGATGATTTAGAGGATTGAATCACCTAGGAGAATAGCACTTTCTAAGGATATAGATGGTGCCAGACCACCCATAATTATTATGATATTTGTTTTGTTTTTGAAAAGATACAGTATGTAGATTGCTATGGCATACTTACAGTATATTCATAATACATTGTATATTACAAACAATACACATACAGTAGAACCTCACAAATACGACCACCCCTGGGACTAGTCCAAGTGGTCTTAATTATGAGGTGGTCTTATTTTTGAAAGTACTGCCCAGAATAACATGGCACATCCGCAAGTCATTCTATAGACACAGGATTCCCATAAGGCAATAAAACTGTATATAGAAAAAAGTTGTACCATCACACCTCTTTTATTGTTACTCCATTAGGTTGATAAAAATGTGACCTCAAGTTTACCATCTCTTTCTACTGATGGGGTCATTACACAGCCTAATGTCCACGGAATACAGCAGTATCCACAAATAATTGTGAGGTTTTGACAGTCAGAGGAAAATATATGGTCTTTATTCTGAAACTAATTTCCATGTAAAACCATAGGAGAAATTCTGGACTGCAGCAAATTGGTCTTACATTTGAGGTGGTTTTATATCTGAGGTTGTCTTATTGTAAGGTTCTACTGTATTACATATAATGTTACTATAAATAATGACAACAAATTACAAAGTTTATTGAAGCCATACATGGATGAGTTCTCCTCAAGTGCCAAGTAGAGATGAATAAGTCCCAGACTATATCACTGGCCTAGAATGCTAATTGTGAACTGATGCATTTTTAGTCCACAAAGTCCTACTATGTAGGACTTGAAATTTGGGTGGGGGGATGCTGTAGCATTGCAATACACAAACTCCTACTAACTGTCTAGGAATTATGGGTGCTCACACTCTACTCACTGCGTACAAGAGGAACAACATCATAGTATTCTGATGTGAGGCATGCAGGGAAATATATGCATGGTAAGGTTTCTGGGGCCTACAAACGGCGTTACGATCAGTGGGACAATGAACAATGAAAATGATGTTTGAAAGCCAAGATGTGCATGAGCAAAGAAGCAAAAACAAATAGTTCCGAAGCAATAGTAATTAACAAATAGTTGTGAGCTTTGGGTTTTAAAGGAAGGGTGATAAGTCAAGGTTGTAAGCAATTGCAAGATGAAGATGTAGATAAAGGTTAAAGGTGTCACCAGAACAGAATGTGTGAGTAATGAGGTTATGAGAAAAAGTGACAGTAGAAGTAGTACTCAAACAAAGTCAAGAATTATTAAGGTGAGAATGTTGGATGGAGATGGTGGAGGATAGAAAGAGAAGCCTGGTGAAGATGGTGCTAGTTGGAGTAGGTACAGTATGTGAAAGAGGTTAGAGGAAGTCTAAGTAAGTGATGGAGATCAAGATACCTTCCTACTGTATGTACTGTATATTTGGCAAATTGTGATTATTGTAGCACAGTGGCCCACTCCTGTTTCTGGAGATCCTGCATGCATGATTCAGAATTGATTAATTGATTGATCTGAGGGTACACCCCTCCAGAGAATAGCTAAAGCTATTAATGGCCACTTTAGAAACTTTATTACAGACATACATACATAGATGGCTGTTACAGGCTACTATATACAGCATAATGTGTATAGCTGGGGGGGGGGGGGGGGGGGGGGCAATTGTATCTTCACAAAATGAAACCATCCTAATATTATTATGTGCGAACCTAATATGCATAAACTGTATGCATCCCAGATACAAGTTAGCAGAAAGATGAAATAAGCAGTTTTCAGTGGTCCAAAATACACCAAAATTGACTTTCTGTTATATAATATATGTATATGCACACTTGCCTATTTCGCCATTTATTTTTATGCCTATATACCTTACCTACATTTGGAGAACTACAGTACTCTAAGGATGTGCTATTAAGTACACTAGTCTATGAAATTTGTAATAATTTACACAACAGTTGGCAAAATCCTTCAGGGGTAGAAACTAGTCTCTCCATTCTGGAAAATATAACCCCCTCACACACACTGCATACGGTGTTCCTATAATATATAATTTACACAACTCAACATCCTGAAAGCAGCACCAAAAAATAGTCTAACAGAAATTGACCAATCTATTAGTATCATGGTATTATGTACCTCTCAACTTTGGAGGTGGAGTAGTTGTTGGTGTGGTTGATTCTCGTGTCGTTGCCTTCTCAGTCAATCCTGTGGACTCAGTAGTGGGTTCTGGTGAGACTGTATGCAATGTAGCAAAAAGAGAAGACAAGAGACACATCATACAATGCACATACAATGAAGCAGTTACTATTGTTGACAAGATTTAAGGGGTACAGCAAATTTGCATACTAAATCACAGTAGAATGTGATGTCATAGTATCTACTGTAAATGATTGAGCCATGCAATGCTGGCCATGATGCACTGAAGAAGACTGTTTCTTGAGCAAATCAGGTAGCTTAATGCCACTATTCATTGGAATTCTTCTTGTTTATTTCTGTTATGAGTCAAAATGCACAGTCTACAATCAGAGTATATCTATTCAGATTGTAATTTATAATCAACCTTCTGGTCAAGTTAGGCATGCATAGAAGTACTAGAATGATCAACAACGACTGAGAGAAAAACTTTCTGTACACCATGCAGAACTACACAACAGTGGGCAAAATCTTCTGGGGTGTAAGCTGGACTGTTTGGGGTGGACGTTACTGATAGGTGTAGCACTACAGACTGGTGTTATAGTAAGAGATTGTCAGTAACACAAAATATTATTCAAAATTTACTGTAGCAAAGTACGGTATACTAATTTGCATGTACAGTATCGTAGATTTAGCACTACAGACTGATGTATGAGATTGGCAGTAGCACAAAATGTTATTCAAAATTTACTATGGCAAAGTGCAGTATACTAATTTGTATGTACAAAAATACTCCCAAAGCTACAGTACTCAAATGCTTTGACAAAATAAGTGTACTGAAATGGTTTCATAAACTAGAAGCTACTCCAAGTGGCAAACATATCATTTTCAATATTGACATTTGCAGACAAAACACTATAAATTCAAAGCAGATCATAGTATGGGAAGCACTAACAGGATAAAGAGATATCTCAGAACTTTAGTAATCATTGATGCTAAAGTGATAACATTCCACTTGAAACTGAAGGCCAGTGAAGCAGGACAATAAATCATTTCCCTTGTGTAAAGAAATAGCCCAGTCAGCTGTGACCCACACTTATATGCCCCAGGAGCTTGCATATGAGCATGGGTCACAGCTGGCTGGAGTAGCAAAGAGAATACTTCTTGAACATATGTACGTACAGTGCGTGCATAATATGTACTATATAAAAAATGTATTAGCAGCTGTAGTATCTATCATTTCGTACATGCATTCTGTTGTTTCTTATACCGTGTACTGTATTATTAGTACAAGTAGTGCTGTGCAATATACCGAATAAATAGTAATATCGCGATATTATTTGTGCAAAATTCAGATACCGGCCAACTTTTTCCTGTACCGGGATACCGTGTGATACCGTGGTATTCTCTGAGCTTAGACCAGTATTGGAAGGAGTAAACGTAATGTGGTATTTTAAGGACATGAAATTCTGTCTTAAGCGACATATTCATAATCTGTTGAAACTGTTACTTACAGCAGCCTTGATTATGGGTGCAA
>CAUJGJ010000094.1:0-5000 GCA_963170055.1 Halisarca cf. caerulea
TACTACTTGAATGCATTGCCAAGCAGATATCACGATATGCGTACATGATAAAATGCACGGAAGATTTATGCCATCAAATGATCAAACTGTGTATTTGTGTATGTTAAGCTGCAGCAAAAGCTGGTGTAAAGACCACCTTGGTAGCATTGAAAGGCCCCTTGGCTATAAACCATCTTTATACGCATGGCAATAATGTCCCCTCCACTGGTCTACACTACCTTAGTGCTTGATAGAGGCAGATGTAAGTTAAATGCTAGGGTAACTGAAAATCGAATCATGCAGTTGTCCATTGTATTAACAAGCCAAAGTGAAAGCAAAATTGGTGCTATGGTTTTGTACATACGGTTTGCTAGTATATAACCTTGAGTGTACAAATTCGCATACCATGCAGTACATACATGCAATGAGATATGCAACTCTTAGTGAAAAACAACACGCACATCGTAAACACTGACATACTATCCTCATGCATTCTTAGTATGCAAACACACCTTTAACTTCCAGCACAGTAGTGTAAGCACACAGACAGTGGGGGCAGGTGCATGCTTCTTCAAGAGAGGAGTGTTCCTCGGGTTGGTAGGACACAGCAAATTTGTGATATCCTGGTGACAGTGAAGAGTAGTCAAAAACAGTCTTGTTGGTATACCTAGCTATGTTCCATGTTGTTGTTACCACATTTAACCCATCACCAACTGTCCAGACCAAGGGGGTGGAAGGGAAGGTGGTGTCATAGACACAAGTCAGGGTTTGTAGAGTTTGGTTATCACTACAAAGAACTGCAACAAGCCAAAGAATAACTTTGTGAGTAAACAACAAAATTAATTCAAAATTAATGATAAAAGGTGACGTACCAAATGGACAATGGAATGGCGGACATTTTGTGGCCTCACGAATAACAAGAGCATCCAGACATGTCACTGACACCGCCAACACCACAGCCTATACAACAGAGAAAGAGAATTGTGCACTGAATCACGCTAGAGGTACAGCAGTCGCCTATACTATAAGTATACACTGGGTGTATTTGCTGCACACTAGAGACACATTGCAACCATGCATCGACCAGGCCTGGTGGTTCAAACAACTCACTGCAATGGTCAAAAGCTGCATCTCGACAAAAATGACTATAACTCTGACTCTATAACAAACAAAAGTATCTGAAGATTAAACCCAGCTGATGGTGACAGCCTGCTTTGCTGATCATTTATACCTTTGGTCTCCAGTAGCAAGCATATTCATACTCTGAGGTGATGTCCCAAAGAATTTGGATGAATGCAAATTGCAGCTTCATATACAGATCAGTTTGTGGTAATGTATGTGGGAAGGTCCCAAAAATCTCCCCTAGTCACTATACTACACATCATGGAATGTACCTATAGTTCACAATGCTATATACATATCTGACTATATAATCAAAGGATGCAATACAGGCTGAAGAAGTCAGAGCTAGGGTTTCAAAGTGCCACGATCCTTTATCCTCCCAAACACAAGTAGAAGCAATAGATCACCATATGTCAAAAATATCGTAGTGAAGCCACTATCAAAGGACACCGGTACCTCTGTGAATTGCTGTGCCCCGTGTCCATTCGACATTACTCATAATATTATTGACACATGCATGCATGTGCACTTAAACCCTCTGATATAAGGACGCCTCCAGAAACATGGAGCTTCTATGCTGTGGTCCCACAGGTGTCCTTTTACCACGGTTTCACTGCATTAGTCCATGCGCATTAACCTTGAAATTGGAGCTCTAGCTCAACATGATTGACATGGTCCAAAGAAAACAATGAGTGCACACTATAATCACACTACCACAAAGATAAAAATTATACTCTGAAAATAGGTAGTTTATGTGTATTAAGTTTAACTTCAATGCAACATTGCAAAGTTTAACACCCTTATACAGGAAGAATACCATAATAGGACAACCACAGAGATACACTACAGGCTACAGTTTATATTTTTAGGCTGAGAAGACACAGGCTCCGGTCCATAACACAAATGCAGGCATAACACAGAGGACATTATTTGAGTGTATGTATATAGACAACCATGCAGGGGAAATCTCATTTATGTGCCAGCATGCACACACACACACACATGCACACACACACACACACACACACACACACACACACACACACACACACACACACACACACACACACACACACATGTACACACACACACACACACACACACACACACACACACACACACACACACACACATGCACACACACACACACACACACACATGTACACACACACACACACACACACACACACACACACACACACACACACACACACACACACACACACACACACACACACACACACATGCATGCACACCAAATAGCATGTACTAGGTGTGGAGGAAATCCCAAGGAGATACCTATTCAGCAACTAAACGAACACATACATACATGTACGTACGTGCATGCATACATACAATATACATGAACGCATACAATCACACACATGCATACATGCATGCACATATAAGCACACTCACACTTGGACATACACAAGACTGCATGTACGAACGAACATGCAAGAATTCTTTGCATACAAGTACGAACCCACCTACATGCATTAACACATCCATGTATATTTAACATATTGTACTGTACATGTTTGTATTATGTTCCTGCATATTATATATATATATATACATATACGTATATATATATATATATATATATATATATATATATATATATATATATATATATATATATATATATATATATATATATATATATATAAATATATACAGTATATATGTGCACACAATACACACTACATGTATGATGTAATCCACAACAACTGAAGGAAAAGCTCTGTATAATAGGAGGTTAAACCGCCCTTCACAAACATGGTCATTTGAAAGTCCCATGAATCAATAATTTCATTAATGACGGGCTGCATAGATATTATAATGAACAATCAACCTCTGCACACTTGCTACAAATCAAGCACTTTCAGTCTTGTATACATACGTACATACAGTATCAGCAGAACCAATGCTCAAAACATGAATGAACAGTCATACGGATGTATGTACAGCATATCTATAGATGTGTAGTAGTGGAGTTTATAATACAAAACTAAAAGTAGCCCCTTTCCCTTTGTCATCATCCCCTTGAAGAAACCCACATCGTTGTGAGAATACAGGAATTGAAACCAGCAAGTGAATATAGCTGACGGGACTCACACACAGCAATGTGTTCATGTTCATCTGGCATTGTGTCAGTTTTAAGTAAGATTATCATATAATATATTGTACGCATTATAACATATAAAATTATGCTCACGCAATCTTGTTGTACGTATATATTTCCCAAAGTAGAGCATTACTACAAAAATAGCAATGACCAGCTACTTGCACTATGTAAACCATTAACTATGTGTCAATGCGATAAAATGGCCTTCTCAGGGTATACACATACCAGCATGGGTTGATAGATGATACAACAATTGACATGAATGAGAACAAATACTTGGCAATGTACTTTGAAGGTGTAAAACTTGCCTTGGCAGCATGATGACATTCACAAACATAAACACACACACACACACACACACACACACACACACACACACACACACACACACACACACACACACACACACACACACACACACATTCATGCAGACTCACACTTGTACAGTTCATACGTATTCATGCATATACATGTGTGCACACATGTACAAAGGGGGGAGGGAACAAATTACATAGACACGAAATAGAGTTTAGCAACAAGTGAAATCTAACTATAAAGACATATACATACATATGAGTAATCATGTGTATGGGATGGTTCTTTAAACCAAATCTTGCACAATATATCGGGGAAATATATACACTGGGTAGTGTACATATCACAGTATGGGCATTCTCCATTCCCAAGAAGCCATTGACATCAACAGTTGGGTAGTGACAAACTACATACAGTCACACAAATAAGCCATAATAATGTGACAAGCAAACACTCCCTGTATGTGTGTGCGTGTGTGTGTGTGTGTGTGTGTGTGTGTGTGTGTGTGTGTGTGTATGTGTGTGTGTGTGTGTGTGTGTGTGTGTGTGTGTGTGTGTGTGTGTCTGTGTGTATGTGTGTGTGTGTGTGTGTGTGTGTGTGTGTGTGTGTGTGTGTGTGTGTGTGTGTGTGTGTGTGTGTGTGTGTGTGTGTGTGTGTGTGTGTGCATGCATGTGTACGTGTGTGTGTGTGTGTGTGTGTGTGTGTGTGTGTGTGTGTGTGTGTGTGTGTGTGTGTGTGTGTGTGTGGTGCATGTTGGTGAGTATGACTGTATAAACATGCCTGCATATATATATACAGGCATCATACTTGTACGTAGGTGGTGCATGAGTTACTGCATGTACCTGAGTGTGTGTTCTTGTGATTTGCATGCTCGGTAATAAAAGGATTCTCAAAATGAATTGGTCATTTTACTGCACACTTATATCAGGACTGTGATTTTGTACATGATACTAAAAGCACACAATGGTGTTAAATGTTACAATCCACAAACCATTGACTGAAATGGGACTATTTATTAGCATACTAAAAACCCAAATTTGCAAAAGGTTATAGCATTGAACCCATGTACACCCTTATCGGGAGGGAACTCTACTCCACTTGTGGGAGAATTCTGAGAATGCATACTTCAGAAAAATTCACAAGTGTATGCATTTGCACAACACAACACAACTGAACACAACACATTTGGACACAATAAAATTTGCACAGATTCAAATGACATGAAATGGCTACCGATTGTGCAAAGATTTCACATTAATTGGTAACTGACGTATAACTGTGCATCTGAAGGAAGACCATTTAAAGTAAACACATGCCTGGTTGAATTCCACTCTTGGGAAGGGGGATATAACAGGCTTCCCATCTATATTAGTCACTATAGTCAGTTCCAGGATGATACGTATAGATAAATCTTCAGAGAACATGATTGCGTAACATGATATTGCATCACCAG
>CAUJGJ010000095.1:0-35000 GCA_963170055.1 Halisarca cf. caerulea
GGTGGACCCTCTACTGGTGGGCCCTCTACTGGTGGACCCTCTACTGGTGGGCCCTCTACTGGTGGACCCTCTACTGGTGGGCTCTCTACTGGTGGGCCCTCTACTGGCGGACCCTCTACTGGTGGACCCTCTACTGGTGGGCCCTCTACTGGTGGACCCTCTACTGGTGGGCTCTCTACTGGTGGGCCCTCTACTGGTGGGCCCTCTACTGGTGGACCCTCTACTGGTGGACCCTCTACTGGTGGACCCTCTACTGGTGGACCCTCTACTGGTGGGCTCTCTACTGGTGGGCCCTCTACTGGTGGGCTTTCTACTGGTGGGCCCTCTACTGGTGGACCTCTACTGGTGGACCCTCTACTGGTGGGCTCTCTACTGGTGGACCCTCTACTGGTGGGCCCTCTACTGGTGGACCCTCTACTGGTGGGCCCTCTACTGGTGGACCCTCTACTGGTGGACCCTCTACTGGTGGACCCTCTACTGGTGGACCCTCTACTGGTGGGCCCTCTACTGGTGGGCCCTCTACTGGCGGACCCTCTACTGGTGGGCCCTCTACTGGTGGACCCTCTACTGGCGGACCCTCTACTGGTGGGCTCTCTACTGGTGGACCCTCTACTGGTGGACCCTCTACTGGTGGGCCCTCTACTGGTGGGCCCGCTACTGGCGGACCCTCTACTGGCGGACCCTCTACTGGTGAGCCCTCTAATGGTGGGCCCTCTACTGGTGGACCCTCTACTGGTGGACCCTCTACTGGTGGGCCCTCTACTGGTGGACCCTCTACTGGTGGGCCCTCTACTGGTGGGCCCGCTACTGGTGGACCCTCTACTGGTGGACCCTCTACTGGTGGGCCCTCTACTGGTGGGCCCGCTACTGGTGGACCCTCTACTGGTGGGCCCTCTACTGGTGGGCTCTCTACTGGTGGGCCCTCTACTGGTGGACCCTCTACTGGTGGGCCCTCTACTGGTGGACCCTCTACTGGTGAGCCCTCTAATGGTGGGCCCTCTACTGGTGGACCCTCTACTGGTGGGCCCTCTACTGGTGGGCCCTCTACTGGTGGACCCTCTACTGGTGGGCCCTCTACTGGTGGGCCCGCTACTGGTGGACCCTCTACTGGTGGGCCCTCTACTGGTGGGCTCTCTACTGGTGGACCCTCTACTGGTGGGCCCTCTACTGGTGGGCCCGCTACTGGTGGACCCTCTACTGGTGGGCCCTCTACTGGTGGGCTCTCTACTGGTGGGCCCTCTACTGGTGGACCCTCTACTGGTGGGCCCTCTACTGGTGGACCCTCTACTGGCGGGCCCTCTACTGGTGGACCCTCTACTGGTGGACCCTCTACTGGTGGACCCTCTACTGGTGGACCCTCTACTGGTGGACCCTCTACTGGTGGGCTCTCTACTGGTGGGCCCTCTACTGGTGGGCTTTCTACTGGTGGGCCCTCTACTGGTGGACCTCTACTGGTGGACCCTCTACTGGTGGGCTCTCTACTGGTGGACCCTCTACTGGTGGGCCCTCTACTGGTGGACCCTCTACTGGTGGGCCCTCTACTGGTGGGCCCGCTACTGGTGGGCCCGCTACTGGTGGACCCTCTACTGGTGGACCCTCTACTGGTGGACCCTCTACTGGTGGACCCTCTACTGGTGGGCCCTCTACTGGTGGACCCTCTACTGGTGGGCCCTCTACTGGTGGACCCTCTACTGGTGGGCTCTCTACTGGTGGGCCCTCTACTGGCGGACCCTCTACTGGTGGACCCTCTACTGGTGGGCCCTCTACTGGTGGACCCTCTACTGGTGGGCTCTCTACTGGTGGGCCCTCTACTGGTGGGCCCTCTACTGGTGGACCCTCTACTGGTGGACCCTCTACTGGTGGACCCTCTACTGGTGGACCCTCTACTGGTGGGCTCTCTACTGGTGGGCCCTCTACTGGTGGGCTTTCTACTGGTGGGCCCTCTACTGGTGGACCTCTACTGGTGGACCCTCTACTGGTGGGCTCTCTACTGGTGGACCCTCTACTGGTGGGCCCTCTACTGGTGGACCCTCTACTGGTGGGCCCTCTACTGGTGGGCCCGCTACTGGTGGGCCCGCTACTGGTGGACCCTCTACTGGTGGGCCCGCTACTGGCGGGCCCTCTACTGGTGGGCCCTCTAACATCAGACACTTTGACCAGGTAAAACATTTGAATCCAGTGCATGAACTAAACTGTGGACCGATTTCCTACAGTAACTACATTGTTACAACCCAATCTGTTACGAGTTGGATGCTCCAGTGAGCACACACGGAAACAGTGCATTCCTCAAGGCAGTCACATGACACATCACACATAGACTCCTCCTACCAGTACACACCTTGAATAGACTCCTCCCACCAGTACACACTTCACATAGACTCCTCCCACCAGTACACACCTCACATACACTCCACCCACCAGTACACACCTCACATACACTCCACCCACCAGTACACACCTCACATACACTCCACCCACCAGTACACACCTCACATACACTCCACCCACCAGTACACACCTCACATACACTCCACCCACCAGTACACACCTCACATACACTCCACCCACCAGTACACACCTCACATACACTCCACCCACCAGTACACACCTCACATACACTCCACCCACCAGTACACACCTCACATACACTCCACCCACCAGTACACACCTCACATACACTCCACCCACCAGTAAGTGGCTCTTTCTCTACAATCTGTCTGCCAGCAAAATCAAATGTCACTTTGCGGTTAAGTCGTGATCCATAGCGAATTTCTCTTAACTCTGCCTCTCGTTGCTTCAGGGTTTCCCTCTCCTTCTCAGACTGCCATTGGTTGTGTGAAGAGAAGTAATCAGATTCATCATCAATGACCTTAGTGCGTCGGACGCTGTAGGTATAGGAGGTGTGGTCACACAGACACACCCACCAAGACAGGTGTGGTCACACAAACACACCCACCATGATAGGTGTGGTCACACGGACACACCTAAGATGGAGGGTGTGTGGCCACAGACACACCCAATGAAGATGGGAGGGTGTGGCCACATAGACATGCCATGAAGATGAGAAGGGTGTGGTCACAGACACACCCATCAAAATGGGAGGATTAGGCCACAAAGACACACTCACCAAACACACCTTCCCTACCTTGACTTGTCAAACTCGAGTAGCTTGTCTTTGTGAGAACGTGCTTTCTCCTGCTGTGAACTGATAGTCACCCCATCAGTGGCCACCAGAGCTCCAGAAAGTACCTGTACACGTGTGTGTTGGTGTGAGCACACACCATTCATCATGCTGAGACACCCCTCCTCCTGTAGACTCACCCACCTGTATGTTGTGATGTTTCATGAGATTTTGTTTGTGCTTGAGTGACTTTTTGGTGTTCTTTGCGAGCATGGCTTGATCCTCAGGTGAGCAAACAAATGCTCCACATGTCAAACATGGTCCAGTGCCCTCCTGTATGTGTGTGTGTGTGTGTGTGTGTGTGTGTGTGTGTGTGTGTGTGTGTGTGTGTGTGTGTGTGTGTGTGTGTGTGTGTGTGTGTGTGTGTGTGTGTGTGTGTGTGTGTGTGTGTGTGTGTGGTCAAAAAATAAGTACATACTGTATGTATGCAATCTGCATTCACATGTCCACACACTCACACACACACATGTACACACACATTCACTCACACACACACACACACACACACACACACACACACACACACACACACACACAACACACACACATGTACACACACACACACACACACACACACACACACACACACACACACACATGTACACACATACACACACACACACACACACACACATGTAAACACACACACACACACACACACACACACACACACACACACACACACACACACACACACACACACACACACACACACATGTACACACACACACACACACACACACACACACACACACACACACACACACACACACACACACACACTTGTTGACAGACAATCCTTCCACATTCTAAGCAGTTGTTGATGAGCGGGTGCTTCTGAGCTAGACACTCACAAACATGTCTTCCAGGCAAATGCATGGTCGTTTTAGCCTGGCCTTTTGAGGAGTTGAGGGGCACAAACTTGTGTTTCTTCTCAAAACCAGGAGGCTCGGAGTAAGATTCTGACAAAACAAATTGAAGGACACAGCACAACAACTTACCATGGTTGCAACTTTGCTGAGCTTTCAACCCTGGCCTCAGTAATCCAACATTAACTCTAGTTGACCATCTTCTGAGGCACACCCACCGCGACAAACCACACTATGAGTCCCTCAACATCCCACAACCTCCTCAATCTGACACCTATAGCGGCTCCACTGGCCACTGCATGCAACATACCATATAAGGGGTATTTTCAAGGGAAAAATTGTGGATGTTAAAAATTAGGATTATAAAAAATTGTGGTTTACGCCAGAAGGACACTAAAATTTGCATTGACACTAACTTTCGTGAGTATTTTGTGGCTCCCTTCCAAACCACGAAAAAAAACATTTTTAGCCTCTCAAAAATGCCCTCCATAGACAGTAAAACCTGTCTTAAAGACCACTTGTATAGAAAGACCACCTGTCTACAGTGACCACTGTAGGCTGGTTCATGGACCACCTCAGTGATACCAATACACCTCTGTACAAGGACCACCTGTCTACAAAGACCACCATCACTTGGTTCCTTGAATGGTCGTTATAGACAGGTTATACTGTGCCCCAGGCATGCAGCATCACTCAGACGAGCAGCATCACTCAGACGTGCAGCATCACTCAGACGAGCAGCATCACTCAGACGTGCAGCATCACTCAGACGTGCAGCATCACTCAGACGTGCAGCATCACTCAGACGTGCAGCATCACTCAGACGCGCAGCAGTACTCAGACGTGCAGCATCACTCAGACATGCAGCATCACTCAGACGTGCAGCATCACTCAGACGCGCAGCAGTACTCAGACGTGCAGCATCACTCAGACATGCAGCATCACTCAGACGTGCAGCATCACTCAGACGTGCAGCAGTACTCAGACGTGCAGCATCACTCAGACGAGCAGCATCTTTCAGACGTGCAGCATCACTCAGACGAGCAGCAGCACTCAGACGTGCAGCATCACTCAGACGCGCAGCAGCACTCAGACGTGCAGCATCACTCAGACGTGCAGCATCACTCAGACGTGCAGCATCACTCAGACGTGCAGCATCACTCAGGCGTGCAGCATCACTGTGTCCTTACTTTGGACCTTGGTGGTTGACTTGGTATTACTGTCCATTTTACTCTGGATGTAGGAACAGACAGCCATATTTGAAACAACTTATGTTGCCATGGATATATGTTACCGTGACAAGCACACTACCACGGCAACACTAAACAATCACTCTCACCCTAGATCTGCTCTCTCTCTTGCTGCTGTAGAGAGATGGTTTGGAGAAGTAGACAAGATCTTCCTGCTTGCTCTTCTTGTAGATCTGCTCTTCTCCATGGGGACCTGTGGATGCTGCCAACTGATCCTGTTTTGGTTCCAAATTCACATCTGAAGATACTGCAGCCATTGTATGCTGGTCCTGTTTCAGATTTGACTTAAAATCTGAACTGGAATTGCTCACTTCCTGATTCCTGGTATCACTGGGTCTGTTCAGTCTTACCTGAACAGGAAGGGAATATCCCTCTATGCTCTCTTTGGCCTGGTGCCACTTGTGTCTCAACTGAGCAATGAATTTCCTCCTCTTTGAAGTGGGTTCTGGGATCAGCTCAGACAGGAAATCTTCTACCTCATCAAATGATGTCATTGATAACATGTACCTGACAAATACCACAGACCATGAAGTGTTCTCACAGCTAGGATTGTGGTGTGTGTGTGTGTGTATGTGTGTGTGTGTGTGTGTGTGTGTGTGTGTGTGTGTGTGTGTGTGTGTGTGTGTGTGTGTGTGTGCATGTGCGTGTATGAAGTGTGGAAGGTATGCTCTGTGTGATGCAAGGAACAAAATACAATTGATCAGCATTGCATTTAGTACCATTTGTAGTACTGTGAGTAAGACTTAATCACGTGATGAAGATGGCTACCACCACGTGGAGTAGAAAGATAAAGATCTGAGAAAATGAAGAGGAAGAACTCCACGGCCATTGAATAAGAAGATGCTAGATGGTAACCAGGAGATGGGGTAACACTTCGAACAGGGAAGGAACGTGGAAGACGGTGGTAGCTAGTAACTTGGAAACCCCAACGCAGATTTGCACTGCTGCCACCATGCTGTTTCAAGAGTTTTGCTTTACGAACTGTTGCTCCTCTCTGGCCTTGCCAGTGGAGTACTTTTACTCGTGAACCTGTGTCCTAGGCCTGGTTACCTAACTCTTTTTGCCTGACCTTGCCAGGGAAGTAATTGTACCCTGTGATCACATGATCACTTTATTACACACCCCTGTGTCCGAGGTTCTCCACTTTTTTGTACTCATATAATTATTCTCTTGAGCAATAATATGGTTTAAACAAAACAGTGGTAGGGGAACGCCTATCATGCAACTGTACTTCGACGGATAACAATAATCCATCTATGATAACAATATAAAACCCTTACAAACGCACTCAATAGCGTCTTCTCCCGCGAGAGTCCCTTCAAGGACTTTGGGTAGCTCTGTTCTTATCCAATCAGCGATGTCTGCCATTTTTCTAGAAATTGCGCAACGCATAGGAACCTAACCGCGCGAAAGGCGGAGATTATCGCGCTTGAGTCGTCTGTAGCGACTTTGCTGAACCTAAAAGGTGCATAAACGTCACTAATAGCGAATCGTATGTTTTTTGCCGACACGTTTACATCGATAATTACCATCATTGTCTTTTTATATACTTCTTAGGGTCGTGTTTCTTCGACATAACCACAGATTTTGTCTGCACAGCGGTGAAGGAATAAGAGTTCGTTGTAGTTCTTGAGTTAAGCTACCCCGATGGCCGCCCAAATTAGGCAAAAGTTGGAAATATTGAAAAAAGAGAAGGATGAAGCTTTGGAGCATGTCGACAGGATAACTAGTGAGCGAAAAGAACAAGAAGAAAGAGCAGACTGTGTTAGTTATTGTCCTCTTCAAAAGAGTACACACACACATCAGTGAAGTGCCTGAATAATCTTTTCTCCTTGTATAACATTCATAATCCTTTCTGAACGGGACACCACTTGTTAGCAGTTCTTTCAGCTACATTTTCTGATACGTATGTAGTCGAGTATGTAGTCCATCTTATTTGCTAGTGAAGGAGACTACTGAAATCGACCTCTTCACCTTCAAGTTTTGATATGGTCTAATAAGTGGCACACGAGAAAAGTGTGACACCTGTGTTGGGAGCTCAAGATGCTCACTCGAGCTGGTGTGTGTGTCCTGTGTACATGTGTACATGTGTTTATGCGCATATGTGTATGTGTCCTGTGTACAGTTGTACATGTGTGCATGTGTATAAGTGTACATATGTCCTGTGTACATGTGTACATGTGTGATTTAATTATGCGTTCCAACATAGACATATGTCATTGTGTATGTGTCTGTGGGTGTGTATGTGTGTGTGTGTGTGTGTGTGTGTGTGTGTGTGTGTGTGTGTGTTTGTGTGTGTATGTCCATGTACGTGTGTGTACATGTGTGTGTGTGTGTGCGTGTGCGTGTGCGTGTGTGCGTGTGTGTGTGTATGTGTGTGTGTGTGTGTGTGTGTGTGTGTGTGTGTGTGTGTGTGTGTGTGTGTGTAGGTTGAGCATGCATGTGCAGGTAATTGTTCATGTAGCTTGTAGTGACCTTATTTGGTTTGAGTAGGTCATCTTGAAAACTGTATCCTAGCAACTCTTCCTTATCAACTGCTGTCATGGCTGGTTATTGATATAATAACCTGTATTAATTATTTTAATTTGTGTACAGAACTGTACAGCGTGTGGTACTGTGTGTGGTGTAGTGTGTGGTGCAGTGTGTGGTGCAGTGTGTGGTGCAGTGTGTGGTGTTGTGTGTGGTGCAGTGTGTGGTGCAGTGTGTGGTGCAGTGTGTGGTGTAGTGTGAAGTGCAGTGTATGGTGCAGTGTATGGTGCAGTGTGTGGTGCAGTGTATGGTGCAGTGTGTGGTGTAGTGTGAAGTGCAGTGTGTGGTGTAGTGTGTGGTGCAGGTGTCCATAACAGGTGACTTGTCTTGTTCTGAGCATTGTAGCCTCCCAGGTCCTATTGTGAGCATTTGATTAATGCATTTCTGATGTGTAGTCTATAAAATAGAAGGTGTGGCACATATATAGGTGTGGCAAGTAGAAGGTGTGGCAGGTAAAAGGTGTATGATGGTTCCTTGTTCACTGTGAGAGGGGTGGATTCCATGGATGTGGGATGTGGGATAATTTAATTGTAAGATGATTATAGGATCAATCTGATTATCTAACTTGCCAGGTTACCCCTCTGTTGGGGTGGGTGCTGTTCAGACCAGTGGGACTGCTGTTCCTATGAATATCATTATACAGTAGACCCTGTGCTGTGATATATATTTTCCTGGTGAAAAATAGCCGATCTTGGATAGTTAGCAATTGTCATGGACAGACATATTTTGTTATTGCATAAGAGCATGGTTTAAATTCTCGTGTAGGTGGCTTCTAACCCGCAAAACCCTCAAATAACAATCCACACACGAGTTGAAGACACCTTGTGTTCAAGCACGCAGAACCACTGTGGCCAGTTATTTCTGTTTTCAGAATATTCCATTGTCTAAAATACTGTATACGGAGTAGAATCTCATTACAACGAATCCCAGGGGACACTGAAAACTCTGCATTATATCAGAAATTCACTATAACCAGTTGCACTTTCACAGTAGAACACTTACTAGGTCACATTTATTCACAGTACCCAAAAATGCACTGTAAGAGAGTTCTTTACGAGTTTCCACTACAAAGGGTGTTTTTCAAGGAGTGGATGTTAAAGATTTGAGTTATTCATGGTAAAAAATCGTGATTCACGCCAGAAGGAGATTAAAACTTGGAGTAATATTTTCATGAGTAAATATTTTGTGGTCCCTTTCCAACAACCAAAACCACGAATTTTTACCCCTCAGAAATACCCACTAAATGATATTGTCACATTTTTGTGCATGTTTGGGATCAGTAATTACGTTTTCTCAATTGAAAATATTTCATTGTGTTATGGGATTAATGGGTTTCACTCTGTTTACTTGCACTTGTGTCCTCAGGCTGAGAGGGAAGTGGAGGATTTAAGAAGGAAAATAATCCTTCTTGAGGATGATCTTAGGAGATCTGAAGAAAGGTGTGAACAATATGCAAGTAAACTATCCCAAACAGAGAATGATCTGGAAGAGAGGATAAGGTCAGTGCTGACGGTGGAACCTTGGTAATCCGACGTTCTTCTTGATCGGATTACTTTCTATGGTATTTCCACCATACTGAAGTGAACGAAGAGTCACTAGATAATCCAGCAACCCTTGTACTCTGACACACTGCTGGTTCCCCCCCCAGGAGTGTTGGAGTGTACAAGTGTTCCTGAATTACTTATGAGGAGTGTTTCAGTGTCAATCCTTGTACATCAAGGTGGGCGTGGTGGGGGTGGCGGGGGCTGGAGTTAGGGTGTGGTGGGCTGGAGTGGGGGCATGGTACTTCATACCCATTGCAAGGTAGCCCAGATGGATTAGTTGCAGCTACACATGCATGTTACATTTCTCTGATCAGGGAAGTACCATGCAATACATGTGATTTGCTGATATATTAGTTCAAATTGTATAGACATTGATAAACATAACCACACTTGCTTGACTTACCCACAGGTTGGCATTTGCAGGTGTGTAATTTAGTGTGTATCATGTCTTTTTGTCCATGTGATTTAGTGTGTGGTTATTCAGCATTCATTTGGTTCTGGTGTAGGGTTGAAGCTTCTCTTCGCCGACAGTTGGAAGAAACAGAGAGTATGTTGTGTGTGTGTGTGTGTGTGTGTGTGTGTGTGTGTGTGTGTGTGTGTGTGTGTGTATGGGGGGAAGTGTGTATTTTTATATAAGTGTGTGCTCAGTTTGTGCCCACATGTGGGCATTTTTATGCAGGATAGTATGTGTAGTTGTGACTGTATTGGGAGACCCATTGAGTTTAGTATACATTCTCAAAGTGTGTGTTGGTTCACTGCCTCGTTAGATGACTTGGAAATAGCTGAAGAGAACTATTCCAAAACCAAAGAAGAACTTGAAAGCACTTTAGCAGAGCTTGGTGATATCTAGCCTTGGTAAACTGTCCTTTCCCACTGTGATGAGGTAGAAGAACTGCTTAAAATCATATGCATTAGATTATTTTCAACAATTTATCACTTAGTCTTGTAAAGTTGTAAGTTGTGTTCAATAGTCAGTATTGCGTGTGTGGACTTCAGTAAGAGGGGGTCTAGGAACCTCCGCCATCCAACACTCCGTGAGCCTCAAAATGGATGTCAGTTTGCAGAGTGGGTCAGACATTCCCAGCAGATATGGTAAGATTTGGGGGAATTATGGATTATCGAGATGTCAGATTACGGAGGCACCGCCACACGCAGAGCACTTAATCCCTAGGAATGCACTCACAGCTGCTTGGGGGATAGGGTTACTTGAGCGAGTGGCACGATAAACGTGTTTGTGAGTATATGGGCATTATGTTTTGTGATCTTCAACGGCACATAAGGGTTACTTCACTATACAACTACGCGAGTACTGATGACGTCATAGATCGGGCTCTATGCCCAAATAAGGACAGCATTACTGTACTTGCTGTATATAAAATCAATACACAACAAACACGTGGTTATCTATTCAACACACACAACGAGGACTTCCTATAGTTCACCGCAGAAACCAGCCCCCACGCGACGCATTCCCACTCTTGTGTTTGGTTTTGACGAGTAGATATCTGCCCTTACGTACGTGTGCAGCGTTTTATCATCTGGCTTTTTCGACATGGACAAGGTCAAGGAGAAACTAGAACGTCTGAAGCAGAAAAAGGAAGAAGCGGAACAAGAGGCTGAACAGAAGGAAGTGGAGAAGCAAGAGGCTTTACGGAGATGCGAACAAGTGAGTTACGAGTCCACCCAGGTCTCTTTGGACTATAGGAACTGATACGGTGCTACTGTTTCTCGATTAATTGTACCTGATTGCCGAGACGTTTTGTAACATTTTCTTGAAACACTATCTCAGTTAGCTGGCTTCCGTCTCGAACCGTAGGTATGTCCACACGAGAATGGTTCTAGCCAGCGCGACTTTCACGCGACGTGTCTGAGATGAGTAGTGGTAGTAATAGTCTGCACATTTGGGGCCGATATTGCCTTTTGTGGAACGTGACTTTTCTTTTTCCAAAGAATGTGGTTTTACTTGCCTTGATCTTCTCTTATTACCATGGAAACTAGCCAAACTCCACCCCTTCCTCTTTAGGCTGAGGAAGAAGTGAAGACCTGTAAGAGAAAGATGCAGCTGCTCGAGGAGGAATTGGAGCGAGCTGATGACCGGGTTTGCGAACTGCAGGAGAAGGCAACACGCTTCGAAAAACTCCACGATGAAGCTGACAGGTGAGAAATCATAACCTTCCAAGTTGATGACATGTACCCTAACCTCTATTAATTTCTAATTACATCGTTGATATTGTCTATTCAATTCTGTTTGAGTTATTTGAGATCAAAGTGATCGGTTTTATCCAAGATATTATGTCAATGAAATGAATTGAAGCCATGGCCATTTTATCTGTGATTTCTAATTTAATTCTCATTTTAATTTGATAAGAATAATCATATGAACTCAATGTAAATGTGATGGGCGAGGGAGAGAAATGTAATGCATTAAATACATGGACCTGGTCCTGGTGTCAACAAAACCCCTTGTGCTGCAGTTTTGTAAAAACAGAGTTTTATCGGGGGGGGGGGGGTGGAGTCCTCAATCCAGTCTTGCACCTGCCCACCCTCACACCCACACCCACACACATGTACACACACATGTACACACACACACACACACACACACTCACACACAAATGTACACACGCACACACACACACACACACACACACACACACACACATTCACTCACTTACACACACACACACACACACACACACACACACACACACACTCACACTCACACACACATGTACACACACACACACACACACACACACACACACACACACACACATTCACTCACTCACACACACACACACACACGCGCGCGCACGCGCCAGGGCTGCATACAGGATTTGGGGCTAGGGGGGGCAAATTGAGCTTCCTGAAATCTTGGGGGGGGGGGCACCGCAATACGTGAGTTTATAGGTGTACAGAGACCGGGGGTGGTGGGTGGGTATTATACGTAGGTAGCAATGCTATGGGGGGGGGGGGGGGGGGGGAGGGAGTATCATACAGTAGGTAACAATGCTATTTATGTACAATTCAAGGGGTTAAGGGATTGATGACTGTGGTCTTGAGAAAAAAAATTTTAAATTATAGCATAAAAGCTTGTTTTTCATTCATTTTACAGCAAATCCTGCCTTTCAGGAACCATTAGTGTATATGTTGAGACACAAGTTTAGGGAGGCAACAGATCTGCAAGGGGGGGCGAATGCCCACCCCCCGTCCACCCTAAATGCGGCCCTGCACACACATGTACACACATATGTTAATTCCAATCTCCCCACACCCAAGCATCCCCCCCAGATATCCCTCATAACTAGAATGCTAGAAACAACTAGTGCAAGTAAAATCACTGCACATTGCCAACTGTGTTATTTCTCTTTAGAGAGCTGAGGTCACTCAAAGTCAATGAGTCCAGCACTTATGACCAGAAAGAAAGTATGAGTATAACATTGAAGGAAAAGACAAAACTTGCTGATGAGCTTGAGCAGGAAAATGAACAGGTTAGATTGATCAGTGCTTGCACACAGGACTGTGTGTGTGTATATGTGTGCGTGCGTGTGTGCGTGTGTGCGTGTGTGTATGTGTGTGTGTGTGTGTGTGTGTGTGTGTGTGCATGTGTGTGTGTGTGTGTGTGTGTGTGTGTGTGTGTGTGTGTGTGTGTGTGTGTGTGCATGTGTGTGCATGCGTGCGTGTATGTGTATGTGTTTTAAAGTCTGAATTTTCCTGATTGCAGTTGAAGAGGAAAATAGTTTTATTGGAGAAAGCCCTAGACAAAGCGGATCAAAGACTAGATGAGCTAAAGGAGTAAGATACGCACAGTTACCCTCAGGTACTTATTAACAAACAGTGATGTTGGTTATTGCCGTTGTCCCAGATCAAAGGAAGAGAATGACAAAGATAAGTCGTCGTTATTGAAGGATCTAGAGAACTTGAGAGTACAAGTCGCCCGTGTGAGTATAGCCATTGGTGTATTGAGATGTGGTGCGTTTGCGTTCACCATCTGCTGCCATCTTTTCTCAGAGCGAGGATGAGGTGGACAAGTTGCAAGAATCATGTGACAGTCTAAAGAATAAATGTGAAGAGGTATGTGCGGGGAAAGCCTTCCTCACAATCACGTCATGTTTGTGTGTTGCGTACCGAGTGTTTGGAGGAAGGTGCGTGGTATTGTGGTATTGCGATGGTGTGGTCATATCATTGGATGTACGGAATGAGTGATTGAAGAAGTATTTGGCTATTGCCACCCTTGGTTAATGGGTGTGGTTTGATATTGAGTGGGTGTGGTTGAATGTTTATTGGGTGTGGTTGGATAATGAGTGGGTGTGGTTGGATAATGAGTGGTTGTGGTTGGAGAGTGGGTGTGGTTGGATATTGAGTGGGTGTGGTTGCATGCCCTGTCCCCAAAAGAGAGCTACCAATTACATGAGGGGCAAAAATGGCAGTGCACAAGGTAGACTGCTGTGCTGAAAAATAGAGTTAAGATATTTGACCCTGTAAAGGACAAGGCCTTGTAAAGAGCCTAGCGTGTTGCCAATCACAGAATGCTCTCATTAGCTATAATCCCATATCTCACGGCTGTTTCGGGATGTCAGCGACATACTCCTAACGAATGAGTGGGTGTTACTGTGGGCATTTCTCAACAATGTCAGCCATCATTTTAAAGGTGGTAGCTTACTTTTGATGAAAGTTTATTGATTGGATAAGTTTTTAGGACATGTTTGAGTACACTGATTTCCTTGCAGTCCGAGAAGGAACGAGAAGAGCAGGAAAGATTATGCAAGCAGCTACAGAAGACAGTTGATCAGCTGGAAGGTGTGTGTGTGTGGGGGGGGGGGGGGAGGGGGGGGTTCGGGTTATTTGTTGATGACTTGCAATTGCCATGTCCTCAAATTATAACTCCTCCAAATCAGCATCAGCCTTGCTTGGTGTTTGCCACAGAAGACTATCCTGGCCCCACTCAAGGGACTGTGACACATTGAATTGTCGTGAATCTGCCATCATTTGATTAAATGCTTTTATATACCATAATACTAATACTAATAATAGTAGTAGTAATCTCAATGCACTATAAATTGTTTTTGGCTATGTTTTGATTTAAGTAGTCTCCCAGTGGGTTTTGTAGAACTCTGTGTGTGTGTGTGTGTGTGTGTGTGTGTGTGTGTGTGTGTGTGTGTGTGTGTGTGTGTGTATGTGTGTATGGTCTACCCCACCCCTCTCTCAATGTAGCTGATTTGGACGTAGCCGAAAATAATTATGAAAAGGCCAAAAGTGAGCTGGATGCCACTCTTGCCGAGCTCCAGGACATTTGAAGAGGAGGGATGAGTGAACAGCAACTCACAGCATATCTAGTTTGTCATTAGCTAATCAATTAATTTTTTCTTGTGTGAAAAATGAACACAGACAGTCATTGACTCTTAATTTTATTACTGTATGATACTGGATGTAAAAAGGCACACACAGGAGCCGAATCATGTCTTAGGTTAAATTTCTGTATTTTTGCATCTCTAGTAGGTTTGTTTCCGTTCACAATGTCAATTAGTGCATTGTATTCATTCGAATTTGAATCTGTCTTGGACAATTCGCGACATTACATGTTCATGGATATTCTGGACTTTCAGTAAAGGTCCCCATACCGTGGATACTCTAACCTCCACATAGGCCAGAGTATCTATGCCCATACTGTCTGGCCTCACTGATCCGCACACGTGTTCAGGATGAAATTCAGATAGCACAAGGGAACTGGATAAATGAGTGAGTAGTAGTATAGAGTAAAGTAGGATTATTGCAGATTTGTTCCAATAAATACTCCTGCAATGAGGGAACTGGATATCGGCAATGCTGATACTTGAGTTCTGGATGAACTATATAGCAGCCATTTCGTACGCTGCAGCGCCGGAAGTGCGTGACTTCCGGAAGTATCGTTGTTCTAATTAACATTATTGGTACCAGTTGCGATCCTACGAAACCATTATCCGAGTTCAGCCCGCGATCGT
The DNA here is from genome assembly GCA_963170055.1 of Halisarca cf. caerulea. Lineage (NCBI taxonomy): Eukaryota > Metazoa > Porifera > Demospongiae > Chondrillida > Halisarcidae > Halisarca > Halisarca cf. caerulea. Next base: position 15,355 of record CAUJGJ010000095.1, read on the forward strand.
TCAAGCTACAATCAAGGAGACGGTAAATTGCTGAAAGGAAATATGGCCAGTAAAATTAAAGTCAAGTTGGAGGGATTGCAGAAGGATATTGAAGTGGCTGAAGCCAAGTCAAAAAACATGGATGCTGAAATAGAGGCAGCGACCGAACGCGCTAAGGAGGTAAGTAGCGATCGTCCGACGCTGCGATGAACGCGCCAGAGCGGCCTCGTGTGTCTTGTATCTTCACGAGGGACAGCTGTGCAGCTACAGCGGTGCCTTTTTATCTGCAGCGGCCTAGGTTCAACTATTAGTCTCTCTGAAAACTACTTCAAGCGATTTAAGACCTTTCATTAAATGGCTTAGACTAATGCTACGTACTGTAGTATGAAAATGCCAGCATAAAGTGTGCTTTCGCGCACATTGACCAGTCCATGTACGCTCCTTCGTTCATAACCCAGGCCGAAACAAAAGTGGAAAACTTGCGCGAGCAAATAAGTCGGATAGAAGAGGATCTTGAGCAAGCAGAGGCAAAGAAAGTAGATTTTCAACAACAGACAGAAGACAACGAGAAAAACTACGAGGAAGCCAGAAGGTAAATTGCAAGTAATGTAGACTGAATTGAGGGTTGAATTCGGCGTATAAATCAGCGATCATATTGATTGCATCACACACACACACACACACACACACACACACACACACACACACACACACACACACACACACAAACACACACACACAGACTTCTGCAAAAGTTCAAAGTCAGTGAGGTTAGCACTTTGGGGCAGAAGGATTCACTGGAAAGTCAAATTGAGCGAAAAGAGGAAATGGTTTCAGAACTGGAGGAAGAGAATAAAAAGGTGAAGCGATGAATGTTAAAATAGTACATGATTGAAAGCTCACACTGTGTGTATGTGTATCGTTATAAGTTGAAAGACAAGATTGCGATGTTTGAGGACGACCTTGCTCAAACAGAAGAAACCATAGACAACCTTCAAGGGTGGGTGTTTGGTCTGTACAGGCCGTGTGGTGGGTGTTTGGTCTGTACAGGCTGTGTGGTGGGTGTTTGGTCTGTACAGGCTGTGTGGTGGGTGTTTGGTCTGTACAGGCTGTGTGGTGGGTGTTTGGTCTGTACAGGCTGTGTGGTGGGTGTTTGGTCTGTACAGGCTGTGTGGTGGGTAATATACTCCATATGATACTCAGGGCCAAAAATGAGGGTGACGATGAAACAAGTACAATTCTGGCTGAAGTAGAATCACTTCGTATCAAAGAGAGCAAGGTCAGCACAAATGCTATGTGTTGTGCATCCAACATGCAAGGATACTCCCGCAACTAATGGAGTATACAAATTGTATACCATATAAGGGTATTTTTGAGGGGCAGGAAATTTGTGGTTTCATGGCTGGGAAGAGAACCTCAAAATATTTACTCGTGGAAGTTAGTATTACTGCAGGTTGTGTTTAATTTCCTTCTGGTACGAATTGTTTACCATGATCATGAATACTCCAATATTTTTAGCATCCATGAAAATTTTACCCCTCGAAAAATCCCCTCTATAATGGTAATAATGATAAAAGCAAGTGGGTGAGCGACTCACACACCCAAACACCTTATATCCTGTACAATTTACAGGGAGGGCTTCCTAGAAAAAAGTGACCCAACCATTTGAGGAATTAAGTCAGGCAGTCCTTATGAGAAGTGCAATAACATTGCTTCAGGGATTCCCAGCAAGCCTAGCCGATTGTTGGTCACTATAGACAGGCGGTCTGTAAGACCGGTAGCACTCTATATCGGCAACACACACCATGTACATTTGTTCAGACATAGAATGTTTGCAAAATCCATCCATCCTGCAAGTGCAAGCATTGCTAACTTGAAGGAGTGCCTTGTCTGTGTATTTTTCATTCACTTTCAAGAACAAAGAGGAAGCTGAGAAGCTCCAGGCAGCCATAAGTAAATTTGAAGAGAATTTGAAAGAGGTAAATTAAATGCCTTGTAAGCATGTGGTGGAAAGTTGTAGTACTATTGCTAGTAAATGCATACACACAAGTTACAGGTTCAGGTGGTGTGAATACTCCTCATTGCAGAATGAAACCGTCATAGAAGAGAAAGACAAGGAAAAGAAATCATTAGACGAGTCATTGACAATTCTACAAGGTGAGCATAGCCCATACCATTGGTTGCATGTGCAACATCAAAGTACACATTACCTGTTCTGTTGCAGAGGATCTGGACCAAGCACAGGCAAAATATGCAAAAACTAAAGCAGAACTGGAGCAAACGTTAGCTGATCTCAATGACATGTAGCAGAACCGCCTTGCAATCATCCTGTCTGTAGCCCTCACACATAGTAGTAAGAACCCTAGTTGTGTGACTTGTCCTTCCATTCTATTACTTCAGTAGCCAGGCCTATTCTTTGTATATATAGAAATTTATTGTAATAATAGTTATACTTGTACGTATTTCACACATACTATACAATTAGGGGGAATGGAAGATTTCTATCGGTATGCTCCATTTTAGCAAGAAATGGAAATAGATTTACACAAAAAGGGGATGGGACACAGAATGAAACAAAATTCAAATAAATGTCAAGGCACACTAAGCATCCCATGGCTGTCAACAAAAAGCCCATGAAAGTCTTTTGGTTGAGATCGGGGAGGAGTGGAGAGGAGAAAGGCAGCTTGAGTATCTGATTCTAAATCCTTTAAGAACTGGCTCGTTTCCACAGCAACATGCTCTTCTGCACCCCCACATGACCCCTGTGGCGTGTCCACAAACAGCTCAGGACTCTGAGATGCTAACAGAGGTGAATGGAAATCCTCCTGAGATAACTGACCATTCACCTTGATGGGAGTATGGAGATCGAATTGTCTATGAGCCTTCAATGGAGTATTCATGAAGGCAATTGGATCAATGTTAGTTGACTTCAAGGGTGTACAAGCCAAAACCATTGGATCTTCTATTTCAAGTTCTTCTTTGTTGCTCTTTGTTGGGCTTTCTTCAATAATGTCCGTTAATAACACTTCTACTTTATGGTCAACTTGGTCCTCATTTCTCTTGTGTTTGAGAGCCAGTTTTCCATTGAGTAGACTCTTCAAGGAGAGAGGGGAGGGGTTCTTCTTGGGGACAGTACACACGCTGTCAAAAGGCACAGCATCCTCTCTAGATTCTATTGGAAAACATAATTTCATTAATGTTTGTGAAAGTACTGACTCAGAGTATTCAAAATGTAAAACATACTAGAATAAAAAATCTTGGATCTCTTTGGTGTTTCAGACACTGATGTTATTCCAGGTGAGGACACTTCTACGCATACGTTAGCCTTTGTCCTATGAGCAGTGGCAAGTACACAGCACATGAGACAAGTACAAAACAAAAAAAGAAAGCACGTCTCAATTGTAGCAAACCACAAATGTCAACGCTAAAAACCACAATCACAACAAACCATGCACTGAGGACATTGTAATAATAAAACGTGGCTACACATGTACCGCAAGAGACAATCACATCTCATTATACGAGCCCAAAGACACTGAATCATGAAGACTTGCAACATTGTAATAATTAAATACTAGGTGTAAACGAAGTTCAGAACTTCGCTTAGTTGTGCTCACTCTAGTCTTTTCCCAGCCCCTCTTCTGGCCGTCATTTTAACAAAGAAAGTGCCCCTCCCCCCAATAAAGATGTCGGATACGATGGCTGCCCAATTTTATCACCCAAATGACGGAATGATAAATCCTACTGTTTAACAAACAAAATTCGAAATTTTGTCCATGAGAAAATTAGGTATTGTTGAAGCGTTTGAAGTAGTTGAACGTATTTGATCTGGCATGATTAGACCGTCAGAGACTGAAAACTAGGTGACTTTGGACGCGTCCTGTTCAGAACGTAGGTAAAGTGTACGGACAAATTTCATCTTGATACGTAGCACGCCTCTGCCTGCATCCCCCCCCCCCCAAAATACTTTGCTACAACTTGTCCTTGAAACCAACTTGCAACTTTAGCGCAAAGGTTCACATATTGGCCAAAATCTTATAATCAAGTGTGTGGGAAGCTCGATCTGACTACCCTTACGGACGGAAACAATTAACCTCGCTGACACTTGGTAATTATCTCAGAAATTCACTGCAAATACTTGTGATCTCATGCTAAAGCTCAACCTTGGACATGCATGGAGGTCTCCACAGCTAGTGTGACTGAAGGTAGCATGATACAGGGAACACACAACACAAAGCATCACAAAGATGAGATTAGATTCACTTATCAATGTCACCACAATCTCCATCAATGCAGGATTGGCTTACACCACAAACCTAAGTGCACACAAAGGAATGCCATGGCTCTGTTAGGGCAGAGATGAGGGTATGCTGAAGCAATGGTGCAGCTATCACAACACTGTCCAATACACAACCATATTTGGTGACAAAAATGATTGTGGGGTAAGAACAGAATACTCTGTATCTGTGGTTGTCCACACATGTCATGTAACAACAATAGCCCATTACAGGGAGCACACACCACTGACATTCCACACTCTGGAATGCACCCCATCACACAGTCCACTGTGTGGCAAGGAGGAGGAGGAGGAAGAGATGAGACAGACACACTTGATCTGACTTGCCAGTCCACACCAAATTCCTTAGAGCACTCACGATACAAACAGGGCTACAGTGTAAAAATGACTAGATGCCTGAACCTGCAATAGCCCCTACAACAGCACGAGTCACTGTAGACATATCAGACTTGAGAAGAGATGAAGTTGGTATACCCTACATTGTGACATTTGCCCCCTCAGTATGCAAGTGGATGTCATGATTACTTTCATTCACAAACATAGTTCCTTGTGGTCTAGTACTTAGTACACATCGTCACCAGCACTTCATGATGGCTGGCATCGGAGGTATAATCTTTGCATGTGAGTTATAAAATACACAGGAAGAGTCAAGTTAACCCTGTGACACGAGTGCAGTGTTCTCCCCAGGCCATTTTAGAGTAGCGGCCTGCAATGCTTTCATTTTGGAAGGCTTAGCGGCCGCTACTCCTTAAATTAGCCTGTGACTGTTCTCTATAACATCAGTTTACCATGGTTGCACTCACCAAGCAAACTAGCCAAAATAGGTAGCTTCGACAATGGTTGAAGTAACTGTTTATTGAACATAAGAGTTTATATGTATATACAAATTGAAATAGATTGCAGTTACTTAAATTTGAGCGGTACCATTCTCATCATTCCTTCCTTTTCTTAGATCGAATAAACTAAATAGCGTGAAGAGCAGCCATTTCAGGCAAAGGTGCGATACACATAACTATGTGAATGTGTGTTCTCATTGCACGCAAAAAGGCGAAACGTACCCGCTGATAGCACTCCTAGCTCTAGTACTGCCAAGCACCGCAGCAGCGGTGTTGATCCAAGATGGAGATCTGATATTCCTTGGAATGTTCTGCTCCTTATCTTGGATTGCCTCAATTTTAGACATATGAACATGTTTAATTAAACAGTACTCTTTTGATCCACTTGCATATTAGGTTTACTACTAGATGTACACAAAGCGCAGTACTCGCGAGACAGTGCGTGGTCAGCGTTGATGTCACATACACATGACCGTCATGTGGCAGAACATGTTGACCAAGATGGCTGACCAATTTGTAGCCCCCAAACAAAATAGTCAGAACCCTGCCAAAAGCAAAGACAAATTTCCACAAACAAAAAAGTCGTCCCGAGATATGGCCTAGTTCTGTGCTTTAATGCGTCGATTGCTTTTCTACAATAGAGCTATTCGGCACCAGGAGGCAAAAAGTGAGTTTCTCAGAATAGCAAAGTTTTAGTTAGACTTTCGAATGAATCTCTTGCCTAGCCTCAAAGAGTACAAACGTCCTCTTTGCCAGTTTTAGCTACTGCAAATTTCGACGAGCACCTTCCGAGTAATTTGTGTCCAAAGTGACCTGAAATGGGACAAAATCGCACAAATGTTACCTGAAAATTAATCAAATGCGTGGGTAGCTCAAACCCACTCCGCTAACGCGAAGGAAATAGAAAACTCGCTACGCTCGTAATTATATTGTAGCAATAACATTGCATAACCGTTGGATTGTGAGGGTTTGCTATTGGTGTTGTAAGTTGCGATTGCTAAGCGCCTTAAAAAACCTGGGAGAACACTGGAGTGGTGTAGACAAGTTAAGCAAACCTGGCCCTTCTCATCTTCAGCTTCAGTGGGTTGGAGACCTGCTTCTTCACTGGAGTCTCCTTCACACATGTAACATCCAAAGCAATAGTTGAATGACGTTGAAGTCCTATGACAATGTATGGTTAAGAACATTAAGGATAAAGTACAAATGATGCACGCACACACACACACACAACAAATATGACAGTTGGACATCGGACAGAATCAAGACAAAAGGCTCTCTTGCCTGACCATTATAATATATTATCTTTCAATCTGACAAAATGTCCAGTCAAAAGCAGCAAACTACTGTGTACTTTCCTAGTGCAGGCAGGAGTTCAGAGTCTAGTATGTAGTGCTTTTGTTCCTTGAAAATGTCTAAAAAGAAGTTTAGGTGACCAATTGTAGCTATAACTTCGAAAACGGCAGTGAAAATTTGATCAGGATTTTACCAGGAATTGAAGTACCATATATTCTCTAAAAATTCGTCACACCTAGTTTCACAAAAATTTCATCTGACGAGAGAATTTAGAGTTGTTTTCCCACCTATGAGAAAGGCTGACGAAACCTTGGATTTGAGCAACAAATACTTAGAGAGCTGACGAAATTGTAGAGTTCGGCTATAATATGCATCTGTAATGATTTAAATAACCCTAAAAAGTAGCAAAAAGGATGTTAAAGTGCTTTACTTAGCTCTTTGGTGCACATTTTGCAATTTGGAGGGGATAGCTCGTCGCGTAGCTGCCATTTTCTTCGCCTGCACTCGATGGTAGGCCTATACTTGCTGAGCGGAATACTCCATCCAAAGCACAGGAAGAAGAACCACTGTAAGAATTACAAACCTTAAATTCAATTTTACAGTTAATCTTAGGCTGAAAATTTGGACGACAAAATATTGGAGAACACGACGAAGTTTTAGAAAATGGCCATTTCGTCAAATTTTAGAGATACTTTCGACACAAAACTATGGGTGACGAAATTATGGAGTGCCGAATTTTTAGAGAATATATGGTAGTTACAATTTAACAGCCATTCTTAGTAAATAACATTGCCTCTTGCTATCTTTGTGATAGCTGAGCTCTGTAATCTTCCAAATTTCACTTCTTTCCACTACAGTATTATGTTCACAATTACTCCTTAATCGTCTTTTACATGAAGCGGCCATTTCACTCAGTGTTGCACAATCTCATTTCCTTGTCAGTACTGGGAAATATGGTCTTAGCAACCCTGCAAAGCACCACTGCACAGTCACATACACGCAGACACTCTATCTACACAGTGTAGGGCATCTATGATAGAACGACACAATCAATACTGTACAAAACTTTGGATTTTGCACGGATAAGTTCCAACAACTAATTTTATGTCAATCTAAATATCATTTCTGGAAGTAGTCATCGTTATAAGTTGGTGTCAGGACATGTCTGACAACTTTTGAAAGTGGTCTGACACAATGCCTGACCACTTTCCAAATGTTATATTTCTCTCTCTCTCCCTCCCTCCCTCCCTCCCTCCCTCCCTCCCTCCCTCCCTCCCTCCCTCCCTCCCCCCCCCCCCTCTCTCTCTCTCTCTCTCTCTCTCTCTCTCTCTCTCTCTCTCCCTCCCTCCCTCCCTCCCTCCCTCTCTCCCCCCCTCTCTCTCTCTCCCTCCCCCCCTCTCTCCCCCCCCTCTCTCTCTCTCTCTCTTTCTCTCTCTCTCTCACACACACACACACACACACACATGCATGTGTGCATGTTGTTTATGAACATACTCTTTTTCTTGGGAGTGGAGTAGACATTCTCAAAAGTTTGCTCCAAAGATTCTGTACTCCTTGTCCTCTTCCTACTGGCCCAAGGGGGGGAAGATGCAGATCGAACAAGACTATGCGAAGGAGAAGCTGGAGTGCTGCTTATGACGCTAGTGCTGCAGCTTCTTGTGAAAAGACTTCTTTTCACTTGACAAGGTCCTAATATTCAACATTGTACACAGAACAGATGAGAACATGTCAGCATTTAACAGAGCATGAGGTGACCGACCAGTACTGTTCAAATCTGAAGCATTTGTAGCACATTTGGCTGCAGTTGACTTGGTCTGCAAGAAAACCACACAGGACACATCACCTACTGCTCTCTTTGCATGCACAAAATGCCTGCATACCTGCATTGTATCATCATACACAACTACGTATTCTGAAGAATGCACACAAAAGTACTGTGTACACAAGCAGATATGCATGTACATGCGCACATACATCGCATACAAATCACAAAAACCCACACAGTGAGTGTGGAATTTGGTTGATGGTAACCTTCCAGCTACCATAGCCTCATAGCCAGGCTCTGGCTAACAACCACATTGCATACACATTAACCACGCCCCCCCTGGTTAATGAGCGACCACCTCTATCAGTTGTGGTTACAGTCCTGAAACCACAAGTGTCATGCGGTTTGGAATTGGATAAAAGAAAGGTGGTCTAAGTAGTAAAGTGGGCATACCGTACCGATGGGACCGAAACAGCTGTCCACGGTTCACACTGCTTGCATCACTGACCTGGATAGAGGCTGGCAACCAAGAGAATGTGATGTCCCACAAACAAGCCATTGTAGTTAGTCACCATGGTAACCTTCCAGCTACCATGCACTGTGTATCCCCAAATGTTTTATATACATGCAAAAACACATACACACTTTTCTGAGCTTCTTTCTCTTGTCTCTGTTGGTGACTGGGATTTCTTTACTCAGGAAAGAACATGAGTTCAAGTGACGTTGCAAAGGAGCATTTCGAATGCTACACACAGCAAGAGGACACAACGTCAACCACTTTTAGCATCAGCTTCAAAACACAGTCGGTGATACACACGACTGTACTTTAACCTTGTGCAATAAGCTTTCATCTATTTTACCCTTACATGTGAACATGTAGACTCTACAAGTGTTATCAGTGATGTGTTTGGAGTTTCTTGAAGGGATGGGGAGGTAAAGTGGTTATTGCTTATCTAAAGGGGAGGGAGGTGAATGCAGCCCTAATGTATGCCAACATGTACAATGGGACCCCTCTAACCCGGACCCCTGATGGTGGATACAGTGAGATCTCTCTAACCTGGACCCCTGATGGTGGATACAGAGGGAACCCTCTAACCCGGACCCTGATGGTGGACATTCCTCTATCGACACATGCCAGCAGAACCAAATAATCCACTATAACTTGCCAAAGAACATTTGCGACCCCATAAATGAGGACACCTCAATAAGTAGAACAGTCATTTCTGGTCCTAAGGTGTCTGAAACAAAGAGGTCCCCTGTACACACAACAGTGCAGGTCATAGGGCAATGTGCTGTGTCTCAAAACAGTGATGTACCACTAATATGAGCTGGTGAGGTGAGTGGTACTGAGAACAAACCTTCCAGTGGAAGCTGGCGCTCTTGGTGGCTCCACATCAAAAGGGTCGCTGGGAGCTGTGGGGGAAGAGGCTTCGCGGTCCTCCTTGTCCTCTGCAAACACTTCACTGTGGACATCTCCCCCCAGCACAGGTGGGAGGGGCCAGCTCAGCTCCTCATACACATTCGTCAGCAAAGCCTGACATGATTCACCATAGCTGAAGGGGAAAAAGGGGGTGATTCCACTCAAACAGCGGTAGAGCAGCCATTTGACAGGAGTGCTGGCAGAACAGCCATTGACAGGAGTGCTAGCAGAACAGCCATTGACAGGAGTGCTAGCAGAACAGCCATTGACAGGAGTGCTGGCAGAACAGCCATTGACAGGAGTGCTGGCAGAACAGCCATTGACAGGAGTGCTAGCAGAACAGCCATTGACAGGAGTGCTGGCAGAACAGCCATTGACAGGAGTGCTGGCAGAACAGCCATTGACAGGAGTGCTGGCAGAACAGCCATTGACAGGAGTGCTGGCAGAACAGCCATTGACAGGAGTGCTAGCAGAAGTGAGCACTAGCAACCACATGTGTATGCACCTCACACTCCTCCCAAGCAAACGAAAGAACAAGTGTACAGTACACGAGTACAGTACACTACAACCAAGCTAGTACCAAGATGTAAACATTAAACATACAACACTGCAACAGGGCAGCAATGCACCCTCCAACAGGGCAGCACTGCACCCACCCACAGGGCAGCACCACACTCACCCACAGGGCAGCACTGCACCCACCCACAGGGCAGCACCGCACCCACCCACAGGGCAGCACCACACCCACCCACAGGGCAGCACCGCACCCACCCACACTGCAGCACTGCACTCACCATGGGATGACGGTGTTGTTGAAAAGTTTACCAACAACTCCATGAGCAGTGGAGAAGAGCAGAGACCTACACAAACCTGCAACCTGCAGAGATGATGTAGTGAGGACTGGGTGAAGCCATGTGTTGTTATAGCTTAGCAAACCTCCAACAATGCACCTGATCCACCCCTACCCTGAAATCCCACTGTTTGTCACTCAGATAGTGTGTGTGTGTGTGTGTGTATGTGTGTGTGTGTGTGTGTGTGTGTGTGTGTGTGTGTGTGTGTGTGAGTGTGTGTGTGTGTGTGTGTGTGTGTGTGTGTGTGTGTGTGTGTGTGTGTGTGTGTGTGTGTGCGCGCGCGCAGTCGTGTGTGCGTGTGTGTGTGGCTACAGTAAAGCAGAGTTGTGCTTTGACAAACTATAAGACAGACAGAGAGAATGTTGTTGAAGGTACTGACATGCACTTTGCACACCTTCTCAGATATGTCTTCAACATCCACAGCAGATGGGTCTCTTCCAAAGCTCTCCAAATACAGGAACAGTTGTAGAATCATCCTACATCACATGAAAGGGATGATGGGTATCCACACAGAAAACAAGCAACACAAAGCAGCTGACATGGAATGAAGTGGTGCAGAAGCAAACAACAAACAAAACATTACACAATAGCTGTGACAATAGAAGAACACTTGGCCAGTTACAAACACCATGTGTCTGCTAATTTCTACTGCAAATTTTCTACAGATGCATGTTGCATGAATCAACAACAACTTGATCATGATTCGTGATTTTAACCAACCACACATTTGCAAAAGAATTTTTGTAATGCAAGCTAATTTACCAATTTATGGATACTGTATAAAAGTTCTATATATGAAAAGTTACAAGCAATTTACAAAGTGCACTTCTGGTTATCTGAATGGCAAAACACAGCATGCATAAACAAGACCAACACACCATGCATGGACCACAAGACCAACACACAATGTATGGACAAAAAGACCAACACACCATGTATGGATCACAAGACCAACACACAACGATGGACAAAAAGACCAACACACCATGTACGGACCACAAGACCAACACACAATGCATGGACGACAAGGAAAACATGCACATCTGCTGATAGTCCCTAGAAACCTACTCATTAGACAATTGGCGGGGACAGCTGTGATGAGTGAATGAGTCTTTAATCTGTTTGGCCTCTTTCAAAATCTCCTTCTCCTTCATGAAGCCAAACAGAGAATAGGTGAATTTAGACAGCTGAGTCTGCGCCCATGACATCTGTCGGTGAACTCTAGCATACATGCTCTCCGCCTGCAGTGAAGATGGTGAAATACAGCACTTATCAAGCCATTTTCATAAAGAAGAGGAGGTACGTATGAAGTCGACACACACAATATGTGATAAGTTGAAAATACACAAGTGAATTAAGATGAGTTCACTCAGTGTGCAACAGCAACAAAGAGTCTATGTCCACATACAGCACACCCACCTCCGACCCTCTCCACATACAGCACACCCACCTCCGACCCTCTCCACATACAGCACACCCACCTCCGACCCTCTCCACATACAGCACACCCACCTCTGACCCTCTCCACATACAGCACACCCACCTCCGACCCTCTCCACATACAGCACACCCACCTCCGACCCTCTCCACATACAGCACACCCACCTCTGACTCTGTCAACAACTGTTCCTTGTAGAAGTCTTCAAAGGCTATAAACACATCATGTATGCTTGTACAGGCATCTACTGTCACATGACTATCACATGATCCAACTGCTCTTAATTGCTCAGGTACAGTATCTTCATGATGCTATTATATGGAAATAACACACAAAAATCATGATACTACTGTATATGTCTGGTTTGTGTGTGTGTGTGTGTGTGTGTGTGTGTGTGTGTGTGTGTGTGTGTGTGTGTGTGTGTGTGTGTGTGTGTGTGTGTGTGTGTGTGTGTGTGTGTGTGTGTGTGTGTGTGTGTGTGTGTGTGTGTGTGTGTGTGTGCATACGTGTGTGTATATATGTACTTACAAATCTCTCAACTTCTACACTATCCATGTCCTTGCTTGTGCATTCTCCAGCAGTCTGGTTACCTTGTAGACCAGCACCGGATCTCACCATGCCAGCATATGAGGAGAGAGGAGATGACGACCAGGGCACCCGACTGGTACAGTGCAGCTTCAAGGCAGACACATACTCCCTCCTTCTCCCACTTCTTGCATTAGCTTGCAAACTATATAGAACAGTTGCGCGTGAGCATACATGGTAAGAGAGGTGTGTGGATGTGGTGATAGGGGATGAGGGGTGTGGTGATAGGAGAGTGGAGTGTGGAGTGCAGATGTGGTGATGGTGGTGTGTGGATGTGCTGATAGGGGATGAGGGGTGTGGTGATAGGAGTGGAGTGTGTGTGTGGTGATAGGAGTGGAGTGTGGGTGTGGACCGTGTGGTGATAGGAGTGGAGTGTGGGTGTGGACCGTGTGGTGATAGTGGAGTGTGGGTGTGGCGATAGGAGTGGAGTGTGGGTGTGGCGATAGGAGTGGAGTGTGGGTGTGGTGATAGGAGTGGATTGTGGGTGTGGTGATAGTGGAGTGTAGGTGTGGTGTTAGAAGTGGAGTGTGGATGTGATAGGAGTGGAGTGTGGGTGTGGTGATAGGAGTGGAGTGTGGGTGTGGTGATAGGAGTGGAGTGTGGGTGTGGTGATAGGAGTGGAGTGTGGGTGTGGTGATAGGAGTGCAGTGTGGGTGTGGTGATGCACAACTGACATATCTGCACTCACTGTTCCAATGATTGTATGATCTTCCTATCAGCACCAAAGTAGGGATGATGCCGAAACCATGGCAACAGACACTGTGAAAAGCTGGCCACAGTAGGCTTGAGCATGGGAAACTGGTCTTGAGACAAACCTAGCACAAAGAATACCCCGATTTATCTCACATCAGACTTATCTGGAATAATTTATAGAAACACTAGGCCTAAAACATGTGGCACGATGAAACAGATACAGCATCACTGTGTTCTCAATGCTAGCATCTCACGTGTGTGCGAAGTACCCACACACGTGAGACTGTACTATAGTATTCACAGCACATGACTGTACAGTATACGATGTACACAGACACACTAACACATGAATCACTCGCACCACTCACCACACGCATCTGAACAGCGCTCACCCTCAAACAGGCAAGACAAGTCAGCATACAGTTCCAGACTACTAGGAACAACAGTCTTTGGTTGGCAATGTTCTGGAAGTGTGGCAGGTGTTGAGGTAAGAGCGTTCACTCTCCTCTTCGAGAGAATTCCTCTAATCTTCTCCCGTTTATCTTGTTTGACGAATGTGAGGGATGCTCTGAGGGTACTGACTGGTTGCAGAAGACCAAACACAACACAATCAGTTCCTTCTCCAGTCCTGAATTCAACTAACTACATACAAGAAAGACACAATAATCAGAACAAAGGACTTCTACAAATAAATCAGTTGTAGACCTACTGCAGATAAACCCCTTCTTGCTAGGACAATCAGCAGTGCTTGGAACCTGCGTGAGTGTACTGTGGTTGGTAGAAGGCCACTTTCCCCTCCAGTGGACATTGGTAAGCAGTCTGTCTGGCTGGTGGTAACATGCTCGGTGGATCCCCTCGAGAAGGATCCAGAATGGGAGCCACCAAGAGCATCTGTGGTGGGCAGGACTGGAGTGAAATTGTCAAGGACAACAGAACACTCTTTGCAAACATTTGAAGCAGAAGTGATATAGCTCCTGCTTGGCTGCAAAGAAGTTGGTAGTTCATAAGATGTGACATTTAACTTGTCAACCACAATAGACAATTTCTTGAGATCTATGGAAACTGGCAGTGTGCACACACCATCACTTGACAACAGTTGTGGGGAAGATTGCCGAGTCAGAAGTGCATCACAACTAGCAATAAGGCCCGTGCCCCTCGGAGGAGGGTCAGTGTGTGTACTGTCATCTGTGCCGCTATCTTGCAAGGTAGATCCAGTAGAATTGACTCCGGTACATATATACATCTGACCTGGAACCAGCCAGCTGAAGGGAACATCCTGACATGAAACAAGTCCAACAATCTCACAACAGCTGTTTACATCCTGACTCAAGACTTCTCCACACCCAGCACCCGCAACAAAGGGTATGTGCTCCTCGTCACTACGTGATCCACAGGACAGTTTGGATCCACTACTGCAGTCAATGGGTGAGCCAGTGACATAGCAAATCTGAGAACCACCTACCGGAACATGACATTGTACAGACAAGGGATGAATCCACTACATATGCACACATACCCCAGCACAGACCAACAAATGACCAGCTGTACCTTCTACATGAAGAGAAAACTGAACAGATCTTTGACTATTTTGTGTTCTGCAAATGCCAACTTTCTCAGATTGTAAACACCTCCCAAGTGATGTGCCTTGAGGAAGAACATGAGCTGCCAAACACCCCAAAGAGCTAGTGACTGTGCCAATGGGACTTGTGTCACTACATGTGCTGTTTGGTGCATGACAGGAGCATTCATCAAACAGCCCAATTTCACTCTGGCACAGGGAAGGATCTGTCCTCTCCATCTTGTCTGTTGTGCTGTTCTGCAAACACTCCTCAACAAACTGTGACATTTCACTCAGACAACAGTTCAGATCAGTACCTTCTGCAACATCCTTCTCAACAGAAGGTAAAACACAGTCTGAATCACCCTCACTATGCTTCAAAGCTTTGGAAAAAGAAAAAATTTCCTCTGGCAAGGCCAGAGAGGCCAGGGGGAAAACGCTACCACCCTCTGCTGATAGTAGTTCTGAAAAGAGACTGAGACCTCTCCAATCCTACATACATTGAAGAAGATAAACATGACCACAAAAATCTGGACACAGTGAATAAGCTCATGTGTCCAGTTAATGATTTACTATGAAAGTTCAACTGGCAGTGCAGATTTTCAGTGGCCACTGGGATTCATGTTATATTATAATCTTACTGTAGTCTCCATTTTATGCATGCAGTTTGCACGGTACATACAGTTTACTCCAATGCAAACCTGCTCTTCCGGACTCCAAGGGTTAGTATCCACCCAGTGCAGTCCAATATTGAACTTGGTCAATTGTATCAGTAGATCGTCAGGCAAGAACAGCTTCTTCACTACATCCTTGACATCATATACAGCATCAATGTTGGGGTTACAGCTAAAAGTGGCCAAATCTCCACTATTGTGCGGACAGTCACTCAAAATAAATATAAAATTGCTCCTGAAGGTACATATTGAAAAGACAATAGTTAACATGTGAAGGGACTGCCATTTGCAGAGTACCTGTGCGTCTACATGCCCTTGCTACACAATGTATACATACAGGACCAGAGGAACCACTAGGGCAGGTAAGGCAATGGCCCTATCACTTTTCTTAACAAACCTCTAAAACATTCTTAATTAGAGCTTTATTGACTACTATCATGAATGGTAAGACATTGTAACCATTGGCTGGGTTGAGATGCCCCGCCACTTTCATATTCGGGCCTGACATAGGGTTTCAAGTGCTTGCTACATAGTCTTGCATAGCCAGACCCTCAACTTGGTTCCTTGAACTTCTTAAATGTGACCGCCAAACCTCTCATTTGTACAGAAGGATCAAAGAGGTTTGGGTCTGGCTACGTGAGACCACTTGCCACATAACTGTGTCCAATATCATATCTACATATGTGGTCATGTCATGTACACATCCGTCACAGTTGCACTTCTCTTTGCTAGATTGGTGTACTGAATATGTTTGCTTGTTTTCTTGTTAGTCATATTCTTTTTTCACAGGCCATCATAAGTACCACCCAAGGGCTGAAAGGGTCACCTTGTATTTATCATAGATACTCAAACCCAGGAACACACCGCACCTGCTGCTTCCACCAAGATTTTCTGCCGGCCTATTTCTAGTTCTTTTCTTCTTTATACTCGAAATGCGACTACTGCTGCGTCTTGCTGGTGAGGCGATATCGGGTATGTCCCAAGGAAGTTCGTACAGTACAGAAGCTAGCGTTTCAAACAGAACGCGGGAGGGAGGTAACGAATCTCCTTGCTTTCCATTCGACATGCAATTTTGTAACTTTGCAAAGCAAAGCTCAATGGAAGAGCTATTCATGTCCAAGAAGTTGTCCGTCTTCAAGCCAACACGCGATCTCTTCTCGTCGGGAGTTCGTGTTGAGTACAATTTGTAGCTCCATTTTAATTTAAGCTTATTCTTTGTAAAGGAATAAGAGAGAAACAAAAGAATGCGAACAATAGTCAAAGAAAATATCCGGTAACTTTCACAGCCTCTCTTTCGGTCTGTAAGAGGACTTGTATCGATCAAAAACACAACTTTGAAAGTATCCATTCCCATTTGCTTCCCGCGATTTCCCGCGGTTTCTCTCCATGTAACTGCGCATGCGTACAAGCATAGATCTATGGTACAAGCAAGAACAGAGGACGAAACCTACCATGAATCTCGTTAACCGTTGTCGGGCGTCCGGCGAGTTCTGGTCGGGACAGACCTTATTTCCTCTGTTCACCAGGAACACTGCTTTATTAGGCACCTATGCAATTTTCAACACCCAGCACTTCCGCCGACTGGAGGCCTGATCATAACAATGGATGAAATTTATTTGGCTCGCTAGCCTATTACCCAGCTTGTTGCAGTACTGTCTGAGGAAGTGGGGGTAGCTATAGAAGCAGCGTTGTTTGCCTGGCAGGGAAACTGAAACCATCTGAATGTCTACTAAGGTGATTGTTACCCCATTGAGGGATTATTTACCCAGGTTTTACTAATAATTAGGGCGAGCTAACACAGTCGCCATCCGCTATCCCAACGATGGTATTTGAAAGTTTACTACTAGTACAGAATTAGCCAACAGAGGTAAAAATGTCTTGGCTTTTGAAGTCGTTCGAGTCATCTGTGAGTTCCTTAGACGTTTCGCGCCATAATGCGGGGTTGTTGTAGTATCTGTGATTAGGCTAATTAGTCGTTCGGATCACTCCTACATCTACAGCTGCTGAACCGTGTCTGTGTCATCCTAGTAGTTTTTGACAATTCCCAGATAAAGGTCTACTGCCTATACATTGAAATAGAGCCTTTGAATATCTCTCTCTCTCTCTCTCGCTCTGTGTGTGTGTGTGTGTGTGTGTGTGTGTGTGTGTGTGTGTGTGTGTGTGTGTGTGTGTGTGTGTGTGTGTGTGTGTAAAATCATCACTTAGCTTTTAGTAGTACTCTACTTAGATATGTCTTGTGAAGGGGGAGAGGAGTGTGTGTGTGTGTGTGTGTGTGTGTGTGTGTGTGTGTGTGTGTGTGTGTGTGTGTGTGTGTGTGTGTGTGTGTGTGTAAAATCATCACTTAGCTTTTAGTAGTACTCTACTTAGATATGTCTTGTGAAGGGGGAGAGGAGGGAGAGGTGTATTCTTGTAAGAAAGCAATGGGGCAAAGCTACGTACGAACATGTGTGTAGACATAATAATCATTGTCCCACATTTTCAAGTGGGGACTGCTCCTCCCTATACTGTGTGTGTGTGTGTGTGTGTGTGTGTGTGTGAGAGAGAGAGAGAGAGAGTGGGAGTGTGTGTGTGTGAGACAGAGAGAGAGTGTGTGTGTGTGTGTGTGGTGTGTGTGTGTGTGTGTCTGTGTGTGTGTGTGTGGTCATGTACACATTCTCAGAAACATGTGATGTGCATTTTACAGGTTTTTTATAGGACACTTTGAGCTGTTTTCCCCAATGCAATCGCTCTTAATCATTCAACTCAAACTAAATTTGAGCTGCTGAAATGTACAGGTGCCCAGTTTGATCACTCAGTTTGTCCCAAACACTGACGAATGTAAATAGTGACTCTTTTCCTGATTCTTGAAGGATTGTTGTTTGTTCCTTTTCTCTTCACTTTCAGGTTTAATTTAATAACACACAATAGTGTATATGGACCTGTGTGATACACCACAGGGGTGTGTGTGTGTGTGTGTGTGTGTGTGTGTGTGTGTGTGTGTGTGGGTGTGTGCATGTATGTTTTGTAGTGTGTTAGGACAAACATTAACAAATGGTGTATTCCTAATGTTATCACTTGCTATAATGTTCTGTTTACTTTCGCAACTTTGCTTGTGGAAATTCTTATCTAATGTGTTCATGATTATATGCATCCACACATGCATTGGTTCCTATACCAGTTCACTTGACAGTTACGTGTGTGTATGTGTGTGTGTGTGTGTGTGTTCATGTTTGTTTGTGTTTGTGTGTACATGCGTGTGTATGCACATGCAAGTGTGTGTGTGTGTGTGTGTGTGTGTGTGTGTACTGAATAGTCTTTCCTGGTGCATATGAGATGGACAAGGGTCCCCTGTGCTGACCCGCACAGTGATGAGATGGACAAGGGTCCCCTGTGCTGACCCGCACAGTGATGAGATGGACAGGGTCCCCTGTGCTGACCCGCACAGTGATGAGATGGACAAGGGTCCCCTGTGCTGACCCGCACAGTGATGAGATGGACAAGGGTCCCCTGTGCTGACCCGCACAGTGATGAGATGGACAAGGGTCCCCTGTGCTGACCCGCACAGTGATGAGATGGACAAGGGTCCCCTGTGCTGACCCGCACAGTGAGCATAAATCATTGTGTTCTCATGTATTGGGTTGGGTGTGGAGTGTCTGCATGTATTGGGTTGGGTGTGGAGTGTCTGCATGTATTGGGTTGGGTGTGGAGTGTCTGCATGTATTGGGTTGGGTGTGGAGTGTCTGCATGTATTGGGTTGGGTGTGGAGTGTCTGCATGTATTGGGTTGGGTGTGGAGTGTCTGCATGTATTGGGTAGTGTGTGGAGTGTCTGCATGTTGTCTATCACATGAAAAGGTGAAATGATCAAAGGAAGTTGGTCTCTCTTGCTCGTCCTCTAGGAACCCTGTTGACGATGACAGGGGAGGATACCTTTTAGGGTTGATTATTTTGACTTCATCACATTCTTTGTGTGTTTCACAAGGCTTCTGGGATTTTTCTAACTTGGTGTGTGTGTCTTATGTGTGTTGTACAGATGGGTGTGTCTTATGTACGTACATACGTATGTGTGTTACACAGATGGGTGTGTCTTATGTGTGTCTTACTGATGGGTGTGTCTTATGTGTGTTGTACAGATGGGTGTGTCTTATGTACATATGTGTATTGTACAGATGGGTGTGTCTTATGTGTGTCTTACTGATGGGTGTGTCTTATGTGTGTTGTACAGATGGGTGTGTCTTAAGTATGCATGTTTGGAGATGGGAGTGTCATGCCTGTGTGTT
>CAUJGJ010000096.1:2500-22500 GCA_963170055.1 Halisarca cf. caerulea
ACCCAATACTGTTCCAAGTAAACGCAGATGTGGTAGCATCTTATCCATGAATGGAAGAAACACATCAGTGGATGTGATGACTTTGTCAATTTTGGATGTCTCAGTCAACCCTGCAAATACAGAGTATACACATGATATTATGTAGTGCATGTGCTAAAATGTAGCCATTTACAAAACTTTTGATTGCACCTACTACTGATATTGTATGGCACTTTCCATAGAAATTTTAACGATTTCGGCTGACCGACCGGGTTACAATCGCTTGACTGAACGTCGACCAACCACATATTTCATGACCGCATGGTTAGGTTGATTATGCAGTCAGACACTATTTTCATACTCATGCACCAATAATCTTATCTCATTACAGATTGAATGTATTGCATTCACTAATGTCTCTCTCACTAAATTTATAATTTTGCTCATCCATTCATTCTATTATCATTTCACCATAATACAAACTTTGAACTCTTTTCGTCGAATCTTTGTACACCCCCTTTGTTGTTTTTGTTTTAGCCTTTTGTCCCTTTTCTTTTCTGGGTGCCACTTACAGTAGCATCTGGATAAAGGTTCCCCAGGTTAAATAAGAATACCCTATACCCTATACCCTATACCCTATTATGCAAGGCCGCGAGTCAAGTTCTAGTTTAATTGTTTTGAAGCCTTTAGGCCGCCTACTTCTTCATACTTTCAACGTGAGTACGATTAATATTAACCTTCACTGGGGGAATTAAGATAAGACATTCTTATTCAGTTTGCTGGAGCCCACGACCATCAACAAAGGCATCTGAAAACACAACACATAAGTTAGACTTCAAGAATTTCTGGGAAAGTATTCATTGCTCCGTATAATCGGAAAAGACCCTAATCGATAGCTTAAGAAACTGCTGGTATTCACTAAAATTCCATTCACTACTTGACTGAAACAAGTCTTAGACTTGCACAACTATGCTTACAGATTTCAACATCACGTGTGCAACTGCTGATGATTGACTGCTGACCGACCATTGACCTAATGACCAACCAAACGACTGAAAGTGTTACATTTTCTATGGGAAGTACTGTATATTATATAAATTTACAAGCCTTTAATTGCTATTTGAAATGAGGTGTGTGTAAAATTAATGTTACGGTAGTGGTACACAGGGTATTTATAAAGCCAACTGTTGCTTGTTTGGATTGTGGAAGGTGCTTGTTTTCAATGTCATCAATTAGCAGCTGTTTCAATGCACAGGCCTGTAGCCAGGTTGAATTATGGGAGGTTCTTCTGGACCAAAGTGGAACTTTTCGCTATGTAAATGGCCATTGTGGTTGATTACGTTTTGCTGGACATACAGACAATCTGAGATTGAAGTATTTGGATGCTAGCTAAATTTCAGGGATTGATGGAGTAGATAAATCTAAAAAGTAATAGTTATAGTAAGTGCTTGTGAAATAAGGCTAGAATGTTTCTTTTATTTTCAGTGTTGCTAGCCAGGTGGAACTGGCTTCTAAGTCGGGGGGTGCAGAAGCACCCCCCGACCCCCCCCCCCCCTCTATGGGCCTGATGCATCATTGAAATTTTTTCAGATGTCGTTGAAAATTTTTATGTATTAACAGAACGTTAAGAGATAGTAACTTTTGTGATGCCGTACTAATGTGTACGACAACTGTCACAAAATGTCTGTTTCTGAGGTCGGAAAATACAGTTTTGCCGTAGGTCAAAACTCCTTCTTACTGTCTGTTTTCACCTTACTGTCGCATGTTAAAAATTACAAAAATCTCCCAAGGAGAGTGTTATAATCAGGTAATTGTATCACTTCATGTGCAATCATCCTAAAGTTTTGTCATTTGCTGGACACGAAAGTAGGGTTTCATACCCATGACTTTTGAATCAGATGCACTTTTTATTATTATAATTTATAATTATCATAGTTAACCTTCCTATTTATATAGTTATAGCTTCATAGCAGTTAACATGCTGTGTTACCTCAGTCTAGTATATAGACTAAACCATCTGTATTGGAAAGAAAATGTCAAATATTAGAGGATCGAATTTTCAGCAACAGTCATCCCATGGTGGGCTATAAATATTCTGGGGAATTACTCAGCAAACATTTCTTTCAGGACTGAATTATTAGAGAGGGTTAGCATAACTTTTAAACGCTACGTAGTAAGCTGATAGGTACGTTTGAAATTTAGTACGTTTTTCGTTTTAGCACTGTCGAATACTTAATTTATGCGTAACGTTATAGCGATACAGAAGGAGGATGAAGATTTTGTGCGAGTTTTTTGCAATTCCGAGGGAGATTCGGGCCATAAAGACGTTCTTTTACTATCAGAAACGGAACACTAGGCTGAACAGCAGCAGTTAGAGGAGCAAAAGAGAGAGCATCACCACGATGCTTATAACGTAGAGCAACAATGTACTAAGATACCTTGATACGTCTAAACCGTTACTAAGAACGTTCTAATTTTCCGCGCGAAACGTAGTAAGCTTATTACATAATGCTTTACGTATAGTGCTAAACCTCTCTATTATTGATATACAGTGGAACCTCTGAATAAAGAAAAGTTTGGAGCCAGTATGAATTCAGCTAGCTGATTTGTTCTTTGTAGAGAGGCTCAAAATATATTGTAGGAATTATACTGGGACAGTATATGGTGTACTTACTGGAGCTCGAGGTTTGCTACACTGTACATGTGTCCATATTTGGGAGAGTCCACTATGGGAGGCTCTACTGTAATACTGTTGAGAAAGTGGTTGCAACACACTCACTTACCAGATTGCTCAGAGTGTACTTTTGACTGTGCTGCTTTTCTTGTACTCTGACTTGAAGTGGTCCCTGATTGTGTACTCAAATTTGAACTAGGAATTTCCTGTGGTTGACTAGATGTTAATGCTACATGAGATGAATATTCTAAGTTAGTGTCCTCATCTTGTGTCATCCTCACAAGCACCATTTTCTCTAAAATGGATGGACATGGATTCCAATCATCTAGAAAGTCCCTAATAGCAATGAGACCTATATCTTCTTTTTTGTTCACATGCATCCTTTTTTCCTTTACAGCACAAATCAGATCGTTCACAAGAACAGAACAGCCTGAAGGAAATCCTTCAACAACCTGCCTTAGACAAGATGTAGTGGATACACCAGGAGAGTGATGTTCCTTAACAATGTGGACTTCCCGAGCTACATCTGAGATGAGGTTAACGACAGGTTCCATCTTAGGAGGTTTCAAGTCAGGCTCACTGCAAGCCAGTATCTGAACGATACTTTTCTGTTTAATCCCAATACAAATGTGCACCCCACTTCGATGACTCCAAGACATACCGTTCTTCCACACTTGACAGGAATGTTCAATGATTTCACCTCGACTGTCATCAGTGTTATGGTGAACATACTTGGCACCTAACCTTACAAAAAGTGCTTGCTGAAATCGAGGTGTATAATAGTGTGGTTTTACAGTGCGTAGCTCCCAACACATCCAAGGACAAGACCCAGAGTGTTCTTCATCAAACAACTTCTGTTTAGGGGGGTCAGTAGATACAAAAGAAGGAAAATAAAGCCATTTTCTGCTATTAGTAGATGACAACCCTTCTTCAGTGGTGCCAAGAAGTTGACCAATTTCACTATTCAGAAGATCTGCGTCCACAGGGTGACAGAATTCCATTGCTATCAAGATCTTTTCTATCATGTCTGGCTTGAGGGGGCTCTTTTCAAAGGCACGTTGAAGCTCACTTGCATGGACTAATCCAAACTTGTTAGCTAGATTCTTGTTGTGCATTGGAAACTCACTGGAATTTGGTGCAAATAATTTACCATGAATGTGTGTTAGGACTTCCCCTATGTTCAGAATTAATAAATTTCCACCCATATTTAACTTGTCAGGAATATACAATGCTAGACCAGAGGATGCAAGCTCTCGGCAAAGAGGATCAATGAATTCCCGTGTTAAGGGGAATGGGGGGTTGTCATCTTTCAAGTTTTGAACAATACCGTCCACAGAAATGCAAAGGTTAAGAGACTTTTTGTGTAGTTTGTCAAACAGCACACACGCTGCTAGTGGAACTTTACTAGTAGAATCATCAGGCAATCTCTGTTTACGCTGATTTTGAAGATGTTGCTGTAGTTTGGATATGCCGGCGGATGATATTTTGCGACAGTCCATTCCCCAGTAATCTACGAAATTCATGTTTCGACAGTTTAGCAACTGCTTCAGTTTATTAAACATACTCCCAAGTGATGATATTGCTTCTGTGCTCAGCCAAAACCACCACTTTGACAGTTGATCAAGGTGACTACCAACCAATAACACATCCAGTTGATTGTGCTCTTTCAGAATACTCTTTATGGGATAGAGCCATTCCATGCACTGTTCAAACCTCTCCTCCTCAGTACACCTCAGGTCTGTCATCATTATGAATGTAACAGTTGTCCCCTTGACTGACAGAGCACTTTCCAAGAATGCCGAATGTGACGAATAGTACTCTGCCTGTCCAGCAAAGTCGAAGAAGATTACATGTTGTAAAGATTGACCATTAATTACTGTAGGTTTAATACCAGCTGTTCTGAATTTAACAACCTCAGCATTCATGTATGGTTTCCAAAAATTTCTGTAAAACCATCCACTTGGAACTTGATTTCTTTCCAAGGCTGCAATTAAGGTAGTTTTCCCACATTTAGAATGACCTATGACACAGATAATTTGACGGCGTTCAATGTGTAACAGTCTCTTCTTTATTTTCTGCATTAGACTTGCAGGAGCAAGATCTGAGAATGTTTCACCCTTATTGTCTTTAACTGTAATGTCACAGCCAGCTGCTATGAGGGACAGGGGAATGCTGGGGTCCTCACAGTTAACACAGTAGTGCAGAGCTGTTTTTCCATCCTTATCCTTAGCAGTGATGTCACAATGGTGGCTTGTTAGCAAATGTATTATTTTCTGCACATAAGAAATATCAGAATAATGGCTACAGGCAATCCGATGTTGGGTAGGTCTTCTAGAATTCATAGAGTCTACCTGAGCATCCTTTGAGAGAAGCAGCTGCACACTAGTAGAGTTAAGAACAGTGCAAGGAACGCCAAGAACTGTGTTCTGAGTACGATAGGACTTATAAGTGTCTATAGTGTTCTGTAAGTTATAATAGACTACAGTCAATACAGGAGACCATCCTTTATTGTCCTGTGCATTAACATCCACATTCAATTTGATCAATTTTTTAACTAGCTCAACTTTTCCCCCTTTACAAGCATGGTGTAGTGCTGTTTCACCTTCTTTATCTTTTGTAAGAGAAATATGTTTAGAGATATCATCAAGGACTGCTTTCTTATTATTGAACATGGTCAATAAGTCTTCAAGCAAAGACTGAAGAGGATCTACTTGTTCATTAGGATGATTTTCTTCTTTGCTAGAATCGTCCTAAGAGGTATACTTATCTATAACTTCTTTTACTTTAGGATCAGCACCTGCAATTAGTGTCTCATCTATATTTGATTTAGCAAAAGCTGTCAGGCATGCTTGTTGTAAAACTGTCATCCTCTTCTCGTCTGCCATCATAGAAGGAGTACGTTCATCTTTACATTTAATTTGAAGCATGGTTAAGGGGTTTAAACAGTTGTCTATAAGATATAGCGCAACCTCAAAGTGGCCATTTTCACAAGCATAGTGGAGAGGTGTGTAGCCCTTGATGTCTTGTGAAATGGAATTAGCATCTGCAGTGACGAGCTTCTTTACCAACCCAATGTTACCGTTCTCAGATGCACGGTGGAGAATCGTCTTTTTGGTCTCATCCACCATCACTGGAGGAGTCCGTCCTCCTATACATTTAACCCGGAGTATGGTTGATGGATTTTGATCTATAAGATGTTGTGCAACCTCAAAATGGCCATTCTCACAAGCATAGTGAAGAGGTGTGTAGCCCTTGACATCTTGTGAATTAGAATTAGCCCCTGCAGTGATGAGGTTGTTTACCAATGCAACATCTCCTTTCTCACATGCATGATGAAGTATTGTCTTCATGAACCTGTCTGCCATCATTAGAGAAGTATGTCCATCTTTACATTTGATCTGAAGTAAGCTCAAATTGTTTTGACGTTGAGATATAAGACATTGTGCAATCTCGAAATGGCCACTTTCACAAGCATAGTGGAGAGGTGTGTAGCCCTTGATGTCTTGTGCGTTAGAATTGGCCCCCGTACTGACAATGAACTTTACTGATGGAGCATCTCCTTTCTCACATGCATGATGAAGCATTGTCTTTCCGTTTTTGTCCAACATCACTAGAGGAGTACGTCCATCTTTACATCTATTTTCAAGCATGATCCATGGGTTTTGACATTGAATTAAAAGATATCGTGCAACCTCAAAGTGGCCACCAGTACAAGTATAGTGGAGAGGTGTGTAGCCCTTGACATCTTTTACATTTGAAACAGCACCTGCAGTAACAAGGTTCTTTACTATCAGAAAATCCCCTTCCTCACATGCATGATGAAGAATTGTCTTCATGTTCTTGTCCAACATCACTAGAGGAGTATGTCCATCTTTACATTTATTTTGAAGCATGGTCAATGGGTTTTGACATTGAATTAAAAGATATCGTGCAACCTCAAAGTGGCCATTTTCACAAGCATAGTGGAGAGGTGTGTAGCCCTTGACATCTTGTGCATTTAAAACAGCACCTGCAGTAACAAGGTTCTTTACTATCAGAAAATCCTCTTCCTCACATGCATGATGAAGAATTGTCTTCATGTTCTTGTCCAACATCACTAAAGGAGTACGTCCATCTTCACATTTATTTTGAAGCATGACCCATGGGTTTTGACATTGAATTAAAAGATGTTGTGCAACCTCAAAGTGGCCATTTTTACAAGCATAGTGGAGAGGTGTGTAGCCCTTGACATCTTGTGCATTTAAAACAGCACCTGCGGTAACAAGGTTCTTTACTAAGAATAAATCACCTTTCTCACATGCATGATGAAGCATTGCCTTCCTGTTCTCGTCAAGCATAACTGGAGGATTATGTCCATCTTTACATTCAATTTGAAGCATGGGTAATTGATTATGACTTTGAACTATAAGAAATTGTGCAACCTTAAAGTAGCCATTTTCACAAGCATAGTGGAGAGGTGTGTAGCCCTTGACATCTTGTACATTAGAATCAGCACCTGCAGTGACAAGTTTCTTTGCTAACACAGCATCTCCTTTCTCACATGCATAATGAAGCATTGTCCTCCTGTTCTTGTCTGCTGTCATCGGAGAAGTACGTCCATCTTTACATTTAATCTGAAGCATGATCAATTGATTTTGACATGTACTTACAAGATATAGTGCAATCTCGAAATGGCCACTTTCACAAGCATAGTGGAGAGGTGTGTAGCATTTGATGTCTTGTGCGTTACAATTGGCCCCTGTACTGACAATGAACTTTACTGATGGAGCATCTCCTTTCTCACATGCATGATGAAGCATTGTCTTCCTATTTTTGTCCAACATCACTAGAGGAGTACGTCCATCTTCACATTTATTTTGAAGCATGGTCAATGGGTTTTGACATTGAATTAAAAGATATCGTGCAACCTCAAAGTGGCCACCAGTACAAGTATAGTGGAGAGGTGTGTAGCCCTTGACATCTTTTACATTTGAAACAGCACCTGCAGTAAGAAGGTTCTTTACTATCAGAAAATTCCCTTCCTCACATGCATGATGAAGAATTGTCTTCATGTTCTTGTCCAACATCACTAAAGGAGTACGTCCATCTTCACATTTATTTTGAAGCATGACCAATGGGTTTTGACATTGAATTAAAAGATGTTGTGCAACCTCAAAGTGGCCATTTTCACAAGCATAGTGGAGAGGTGTGTAGCCCTTGACATCTTGTGCATTTAAAACAGCACCTGCGGTAACAAGGTTCTTTACTAAGAATAAATCACCTTTCTCACATGCATAATGAAGCATTGCCTTCATGTTCTCGTCAAGCATAACTGGAGGATTATGTCCATCTTTACATTCAATTTGAAGCATGGGCAATTGATTTTGACTTTGAACTATAAGAAATAGTGCAACCTTAAAGTAGCCATTTTCACAAGCATAGTGAAGAGGTGTGTAGCCCTTGACATCTTGTACATTAGAATCAGCACCTGCAGTGACAAGTTTCTTTGCTAACACAACATCTCCTTTCTCACATGCATGATGAAGCATTGTCCTCCTGTTCTTGTCTGCTATCATCGGAGAAGTACGTCCATCTTTACATTTAATCTGAAGCATGGTCAATTGATTTTGACACGTACTTACAAGATATAGTGCAACCTCGAAATGGCCACTTTCACAAGCATAGTGGAGAGGTGTGTAGCCCTTGATGTCTTGTGCGTTACAATTGGTCCCTGTACTGACAATGAACTTTACTGATGGAGCATCTCCTTTCTCACATGCATGATGAAGCATTGTCTTTCCGTTTTTGTCCAACATCACTAGAGGAGTACGTCCATCTTTACATCTATTTTCAAGCATGACCCATGGGTTTTGACATTGAATTAAAAGATATCGTGCAACCTCAATGTGGCCACCAGTACAAGTATAGTGGAGAGGTGTGTAGCCCTTGACATCTTTTACATTTGAAACAGCACCTGCGGTAACAAGGTTCTTTACTATCAGAAAATCCCCTTCCTCACATGCATGATGAAGAATTGTCTTCATGTTCTTGTCCAATATCACTAGAGGAGTACGTCCATCCTCACATTTATTTTGAAGCATGGTCAATGGGTTTTGACATTGAATTAAAAGATATCGTGCAACCTCAAAGTGGCCATTTTCACAAGCATAGTGGAAAGGTGTGTAGCCCTTGACATCTTGTGCATTTAAAACAACACCTGCAGTAACAAGTTTCTTTACTATCAGAAAATCCCCTTCCTCACATGCATGATGAAGAATTGTCTTCATGTTCTTGTCCAACATCACTAGAGGAGTACGTCCATCTTCACACTTATTTTGAAGCATGACCAATGGGTTTTGACATTGAATTAAAAGATGTTGTGCAACCTCAAAGTGGCCATTTTCACAAGCATAGTGGAGAGGTGTGTAGCCCTTGACATCTTTTACATTTGAAACAGCACCTGCAGTAACAAGGTTCTTCACTATCAGAAAATTCCCTTCCTCACATGCATGATGAAGAATTGTCTTCATGTTCTTGTCCAACATCACTAAAGGAGTACATCCATCTTCACATTTATTTTGAAGCATGACCAATGGGTTTTGACATTGAATTAAAAGATATCGTGCAACCTCAAAGTGGCCATTTTCACAAGCATAGTGGAAAGGTGTGTAGCCCTTGACATCTTGTGCATTTAAAACAGCACCTGCGGTAACAAGGTTCTTTACTAAAAATAAATTACCTTTCTCACATGCATAATGAAGCATTGCCTTCATGTTCTCGTCAAGCATAACTGGAGGATTATGTCCATCTTTACATTCAATTTGAAGCATGGGCAATTGATTTTGACTTTGAACTATAAGAAATAGTGCAACCTTAAAGTAGCCATTTTCACAAGCATAGTGAAGAGGTGTGTAGCCCTTGACATCTTGTACATTAGAATCAGCACCTGCAGTGACAAGTTTCTTTGCTAACACAGCATCTCCTTTCTCACATGCATGATGAAGCATTGTCCTCCTGTTCTTGTCTGCTATCATCGGAGAAGTACGTCCATCTTTACATTTAATCTGAAGCATGGTCAATTGATTTTGACATGTACTTACAAGATATAGTGCAACCTCGAAATGGCCACTTTCACAAGCATAGTGGAGAGGTGTGTAGCCCTTGATGTCTTGTGCGTTACAATTGGTCCCTGTACTGACAATGAACTTTACTGATGGAGCATCTCCTTTCTCACATGCATGATGAAGCATTGTCTTCCCGTTTTTGTCCAACATCACTAGAGGAGTACGTCCATCTTTACATCTATTTTCAAGCATGACCCATGGGTTTTGACATTGAATTAAAAGATATCGTGCAACCTCAAAGTGACCACCAGTACAAGTATAGTGGAGAGGTGTGTAGCCCTTGACATCTTTTACATTTGAAACAGCACCTGCAGTAACAAGGTTCTTCACTATCAGAAAATCCCCTTCCTCACATGCATGATGAAGAATTGTCTTCATGTTCTTGTCCAACATCACTAGAGGAGTACGTCCATCTTCACATTTATTTTGAAGCATGACCCATGGGTTTTGACATTGAATTAAAAGATATCGTGCAACCTCAAAGTGGCCATTTTTACAAGCATAGTGGAGAGGTGTGTAGCCCTTGACATCTTTTACATTTGAAACAACACCTGCAGTAACAAGTTTCTTTACTATCAGAAAATCCCCTTCCTCACATGCATGATGAAGAATTGTCTTCATGTTCTTGTCCAACATCATTGGAGGAGTCCATTCACCTTTACATTTAACCTGAAGTATGGTCAATGGACTTGGACATTGAAATATAAGATATCGTGCAACCTCAAAGTGGCCATTTTGACAAGCATGGTGGAGAGGTGTGTAGCCTTTGATGTCTTGAGCATTAGAAGTAGCACCTGCAGTGACAAGTCTCTTTACTAAGAGAAAATCTCCTTTCTCACATGCATGATGAAGAAAAGTCTTCCTGCTCTTGTCTATCATCATTAGAGGAGTAAGTCCATCTTTAAATTTAACCCAAAGGATGATGGATTTTGACTTTTGACAATGTAACAAACTTTGTGCACACTGGAAGTTTCCATGCTCAGTTGCATGATGAAGAGGTGTGTATCCCTTGTGATCTTGCAGAGACGGCTCAGCAGAATGCTCAATAAGCTGCTGGACACACTTGACATTACCATGGATACATGCTAAATGAAGTGGTGTGCAACTGTCCCTATCCTGTAGGTCCAAATTAACTCCTTTCATCTTAACCAATTCTTCAGCTGCTTGCCACTTCCCATGTATGCATGCATGATGGAGAAGAGTCCGACCTAGACTGTCTGTTTTGTTAATTTCAAAACTTCCTTGAAAGAATGACTGATGAACATGTTCATAGCAATCCCCAACAGGAAAATACCTTTGTATAAGCTCCATTTACTAGCTTCTTTAAGTCTTTGACCTGCATGATGTATGATGGCATGATCGTAAATAATTTACTAATTAATAATATTATACTTACTGCAATTGTGTACACACACACACACACACATATTAGCATGCAATTGCATGATGGCATCATACGGTAGGGATCAAAAAAAAGTTTACATTGCGATCCGCAATACGTGCGTATTACGTATGTATTACTGTGCGCAATTACTCAGTCTGCGTAATAACAGAGAATTCCGCAATTACGTAGTATAATTACGCAGTGCAACTTCGCTCTGTTGTGCCTTTAGGAAGTCTTTCTGTGCTCTTCAAACATTGGTTAAACTTCGACCTTGTTTTTAGTATGTGTTTGAACAGGCGTTGGCCGACCTACGTAGAAATTTCTTAGCCAACGTCGCAACTTTCTAGTTCGGCAAGTCACATATCAATGCGAAATGTTCTCTTTTTTTGACCAAAACACTAAACCACGCGTTTTCCTTAACAAAATGGGGACGATCTTGGAGATAAAAGCTTATGGCTACGTACGTAGGTAGGCTACGAGCTGATAACTAGCAAAAATACCTGTCTACTCCACGGGTTTCTTTAGTGTCTTCCGAAGAGTCATAATCAACATCGAATGCAATTTTCCTTGATTTCGAAGACTTCGAAACTAAGTTAAAAGACTCAGTGAACGATATTTCCAAGGTCGCTGCTACGGCCATTTTATCACTGGACAACATAATAAAAAATATGCACGCATCTAATATTAGTGCGCGTGACTCGTTGGCAATAGGAAATTACGCAGCCCAATGATCTGTAATACGCAACGCAATACAGTGAGTAATTTTTCCGCAATACGCTTGGTAATCACTGTGTAAAACGATGCATATTACTATTACGAAATGTAAACTTTTTTTGATCCCTACCGTACATCAAAGGGACCCGTATGCCGATGCAGGGTGCTTATAACCGACTGTTGCTTGTCGGATTGGGGGTGGTGCTTGTTTTCACGTCATAAATTAGCAGTTGCATGGTTTTAACGCATCATTTAGCATCTTTTGGATGACGTTAACTGGCAACTTCATGTATCCAGAGACTAGGAAGAGAAAGGAAATTTTTGGGACGTTGTGCCTGAGTATGAATGAAACGTCATAAAAATGCACGTCTCCACCTGCAACTAAAACTGTCACAGGTATGTTATGTCTAAATCAAAGCCAGAACATAGGTCACCTGTGCACATGGGGCATGTACATGGTTATAAGTTATGTGGTCAAAGCGCAACACCTTCGAAGGTCTTGTCATGAGGGGCGAGTGTGATTTAATCAGAAGTGTTCAGTGACGTCTTAAGTGACGTCACAACTATAATACTTGTTTACTCCCTCCTAACCAAGTCGAATGATGATGATTTGGAATGTGTATTGATTTTCACGTGACAGCATGTGACTGAAGTCTGCAGAAGAGTATTAGCTGAGTGGAAATTCTCATTGAGAATTGTAGGCCATGGGGATCCAATAGTCAAAAACCCAGTGAAAGATTCATGGAGCTCTGTACCTTCTATATGCTGTTCGTGCATGTTATGGGACATAACAGCTGTGGTTTGAGCTACCAGGCTTCAGGAATCTTTCAGGATACTGTTAGAGACGCCACTCTTAATAATAGTAGTAGGCCAAGTAAACAAAGGCTTGGCGGTAGTCTTACCTTTTTTTCAGCTGTGCTTCTAAACTACACATTACAGGTTACACATGTGAAATCTGAATTGATGTTATCCTCATACATTCGTGGAAATATGTAACCTGTGATTACAGTTACAGGTTACATTACACTTAAACAAAATTCTTAGGTCTCTAATATGTGTATACCATATCTATTTGAGTAGACACCGCATGCACCCCATTTAGTGGCCACCCTTGAATAATTATTGATGCCATACACTTTATACGGGAGAGTGAAGGGAAATAGTAGCTTCGAACCCTCAAATAAATACCGCTCATTACATGTGTGAAATAGCTATATACCGGCAGAGAAATAAAGGATGTATGAATTTGCTCAGACACTCTATACCCACTCCACCTGAATTCTGTCTGTGCCTGTCACCTTGCCTAGCCATATACCCTGTCTTGCCTAAGCATATTTAAACATATACCATGCATGGATCTTTCATATAAATATAATAATTATTGTTGTATGGTTGCGCATTAATTAAATCAAAGGGACCGACAGCTAGGGCAATAACCTAGAAGAGCCCCGGGCTACTACTCACTTTTGCCCTGTTTACGATAATCAAATGTTGAAAAGTTTAAAACAAAAGAACAAATGAAACTCACTTCCTTCGATAACATCGCCAATTCTAGTTCCCAACAAAACACTTCCCTGCTATGGAAATTCGATTTAGGAGTCAACGTCAAAAGTTTTAAAACAAAAGAACGAATCATTTTCGTTGGCAGCGCCACTATTCGTTGTGCGTTAAAATTAAGCGCTCACAACAAGCTAGTTATTGTACAGCCTCGTACGCAGCCCCACTTCCGCCCGCCATTTTATTTCTCGCATGCGTGAGCCATTATGCGAGAATGGGGCTGGGTACGAGACTAGTTATTGTATGGCTAGCTGGGCATTGGCTCTTTATTGAACTCGCCCTTGGGCAATAAATACGCCAATGCCCAGCTAGCCATACAATAACTATTACATAAAGTGAATTTCATATACATGTTTCTATTGATATGGCGTTAAAAAACTGCTAAAAATCATTTGTACATTAGATCGAAAGTGCATGCTGGGGAAAGTTTTTGATTGATTTTGCAGAAGGTACAATGTCATTAAAATTGTAACATAATAAATGGCAAGTTCTCGATTCACAGAAGAATTTTGCCACAACAACCCACTTTCCATATTTACAAAATTGATTTTAGCAGTTTTTTAACACCACATAAGTAGAGACATGTATGCAAAATTCAGTAACTTAAAGGTATAAAGGTGGGCAAGTTTAAACAGCTTTGGGACCTATATGTAACTTTGAAATTCGTTGGTCATTATAACCACACTTCCACTTCATGGAGTCAATAGATAGATAGATAGATGCAGACAAGGAATACCGGTCGGCGGATGTAGCTTATGATTGACACTGATTTTGACCTGATTGTTCCGAATTACCCCACATTCCCTTACACATCTGATTCAGACGCAACATAAAGCCTGATATTGGTCTATATCACTCACCTTAAGGTTACCAAGAGACGCTATCTCGATTCGAACACAAGTGTGAGTACAAAATTGAAATAAATTATACACCAGAGGGGGTTTGTGGCAGACTTTCCGATTTCGTTGGATGATTAATTTTCTTCAAGTTTCAGTTAACAGGGAAAATAATTCTGTAAATAGTGGAATAAACGGAAAAGCAAGTTTACTACTACTGATAAACTTGAACACTCGCTGTAACTGGATAATCCTATATACCTGTTTTCTTTATGGTATCGTGACAGTGTCCAGCAGTAAGCGGCACTATGGCACGCCATACGGCACGCCCAAGCATCTATATAAGGCCAAAGTTGGAGCACTTTGATGATTATTGTGCTCCGCTTTCAGGTCCGTAAATTAGCGAGTCACGCAGGGTCTAGTAGCCTGTGAGCGCTTATTGAAAAGCAACACGTGACGTTCCCTATGACGTCAATAACTGCCGTAAACAGCTCACAGAGAAATAAAGGGAGGCAGCTGTGTTCCGAATTTCTTCTTGAAAACAAAGCGTGCTGCTCACCAAACGCTGGCGTCTCCTTGAAGAACTCGGGGGTAAATTCACAGGGTAGGAAAACGGAGGCCGCTGGAGAGCCATTTTGCTTGATATCACTGCAAAGGTAAGTAGATTTGGTATTTTCCAACCACCAGTCCATAGTAACCGTTTGCCAGTCTCTACTGACAACATACCTTCCGTGCAACTACTGTTATATCCTTTGGGAAGTTTTTTGTTAGTTTTTCTTGGTCTTGTATAGCTTTCACCTTCGCGTGTTTCAATCAGACATTTGAACGCCTCCTTATCTATTTTGGCTCGTTGAGCAGGTCTGTCCGAACGCAATTGTTACCTGTTCGCGATACGCTGCAGGTTCCATAGGTTAACACTGTTCAGCTGTACCAGTGTGCAACTGCCTTTCCGATTTACACCCCCCCCCCCCCCCCCCTTTTTGTTAGCACATGGTCCTGGTTGGTACGCACCCTGGATGGCACACACTCCTGGTTAGCACACACTCCTGGTTAGCATGCACTCCTTGGTTAGCACACACTCCTGGTTAGAGCACACTCCTGGTTTACACACATTCCTGGTTAGCACACACTCCTGGCTAGAGCACACTCCTGGTTTACACACATTCCTGGTTAGTACACACTCCTGGCTAGAGCGCACTCCTGGCTAGAAAACACTCCTGGTTTTTGCAAACACTCCTGGTTAACACACACTTCTTGTTGGTACACATTCCTGGTTAACACACACTTCTGGTTAGTGTAAACTCCTCTTTGGTACACATTTCTGGTTGGCACACCCTCCCAGTTACATACTACACACTCCTGATTAGCACACACTCCTGGTTAGCACACACTCCTGGTTAGAGCACACTCCTGGTTGGCACACCCTCCCAGTTACTACACACTCCTGACCTGGTTGATGCTCACTCCTGATTAGCACACACTCCTGGTTAGCACACACTCCTGGTTAGAGCACACTCCTGGTTAGAGCACACTCCTGTTTAGCACACATTCCCGGTTAGAACACACTCCTGGCTAGAGCGCACTCGTGGCTAGAAAACACTCCTGATTTTTGAAAACACTCTCGGTTAGCACACACTTCTGGTTGGTACACACTCCTGGTTAGCACACACTTCTGGTTAGTATAAACTCCTCTTTGGTACACATTTCTGGTTGGCACACCCTCCCAGTTAGTACACACTCCTGACCTGGTTAGTACACACTCCTGGTTAGCACACACTCCTGGTTAGCACACACTCCTGGTTAGCACTCCTGATGTGTACATACGTAAGCACACATTCCTGTTTTATGCTGTTTGTTGATACTATACTGGAGTATGTTAGTGATTGTACATCAAGGATGGCACAGAGTTGTTAGATACTGTTCTTGGTCATATTACAAGTGCTCTGGGCTGCACTACATCTGTGTATGCCAGCAGATATCATCCTGGTTGTGAAATTTGCTACATTTGTTCTGATTCTAACATTCCAACCTAATGTATGTACGTACGTACATGCTGTGTTTACGTACGTATGCTCACGTTTTATGTGGGTTATAATTTTCACTGGGATGTACATACTTGGAGGTAGTTTATAAGAGCAAATACGTACATACGGTATAGAACAAAAAAAAGTTAACGTGAAGAGTTTTTATTACGTTTATCTTACGCCGTGATCGCGGAGCTGATACGCGGTGATCACGGAGCTGGTACGCCGTGATCACAGAGCAGGTACGCCGTGATCACGAAAATTCGCGTCGTGATCACAGAAGCTCAGGACCGTGATCCAGTTGCTCTACACCACAAGAAACTGCACTGAAGGCGATTAAACCTTACTTTGATGTCGATGTGAATCCACACGATACGAAAATGATACAAGGACAATCGCGCACTGCACCGTTTTTCCAGAGTACGGGGTCAATTTGAAGCGAAAGAATCCAGAAACAGTAATTTAACAATATGAACGATTATTAAGTAGTACTCTTCTCGAACGCGTGCACCCTACAGTTAGGAGCATCATTCTGCGGATCATGTAGAACAGCATGAAGCGAGCAGCCATGTTATTTTCAGTATATTTTCCGGATATTTCTGCGCACTAGTCTACCCATTTCCAGGAGAGCGCGATCTGGCGTATAGACTATTTCCTTGCTTCGCGGCAGGTAAAATGTGCCTGCTTGTTTACATTGAAGACGATGTCAATCCTTTTGAATAAAAACTATCGATTCATTGTTTAATATAATCAGGTGATCAAGTGCAAAATTTCTTTGTCCAACTCGAGGAAGACGAAGACGATGTGACATCCACGTTTGGCTAGAGTAGAAGTCCTAAAGCTAGAAAACGTCGTTGGTAAGATCACCTGTAGCCTCTTAGCGTAATACCGTTTTCTTCTAAAGCGTAATCACGTATCTATCACGGCGTGATCACTGAGCTCCTACGTCGTGATCACGGAGCTCGTACGTCGTGATTACGAAGCTCCTACGTCGTGATCACTTTACTTCACGTAAACTTTTTTTCGTTCTATACCGTACGTACATATTATCTGTACTAATATTGCCAGTGTTCTTCCCAGAAATACGTAGTTTCAGGCATGTTATTTAATTTGTACGTACATCATCATATACATATGTATGCATGCATACGTATGTACGTACGTACAATGCATCACAAATTGCTTGCAGCTTCAGTTTTGGGCACTAGTATGATTTGTACTAAACATAGATTTCAATAATCTATGAAATGCGTACATGCATGTTTTTATTATAGACATGTTGGACAGACATGCCTTGAGATACCTGGGGAGAACACTAATTACTAGTTACATTTATTATTGAGTAATATGGAACCGTAATGGATTACAAGTTCTCATAGTAACGTGTAATGAATCTACTTTTCAAAAGTAACGACCCCGACACTGTTCCTGGGTTCCTGGCATGCGCAACAAAATTTTAGGCAACCAAATATTTCCATTTGGTTGCCCTGTGGGGAACCATAAAAATTCTTAAATTTTAGGCCTGTGTATGTATATTCCCGAAATTCGAGGTTGTGCTGTGAGTGTATGTGCATACATGTACGTACGTACTTACCTCTACGTATGTGCATACACATGCATGTACGTACGTACGTACACATGGTATAATGAAACTTGTCTTCCTGTCTATAGAGAACACACCAAGTAGGTCCTTATGCCACTTACTGATGTACTGTATACTCACACCTGTGAATAAGGACCCAATGGGTGTTTCGTATATACGTATACGTACGTATGTACGTAAGTATGTGCACGAACCATGATTCAGTGGTTGTCTTCCGTAAGGACTTTCATAAATAATGATATTCATGATGATTGTTAGGGTTATATAATAATAATTATAATCTTAGTGGTTGTTTATCACAGTGTTAGTTGCAGTTGTGTGTGTGTGTGTGTGTGTGTGTGTGTGTGTGTGTGTGGTGTGTGTGTGTGTGTGTGTGTGGTGTGTGTGTGTGTGTGTGTGTGGTGTGTGTGTGTGTGTGTGTGGTGTGTGTGTGTGTGTGTGTGTGTGTGTGTGTGTGTGTGTGTGTGTGTGTGTGTGTGTGTGTGTGTGTGTGTGTGTGTGTGTGTGTGTGTGTGTGTGTGGTGTGTGTGTGTGTGTGTGTGTGTGTGTGTGTGGTGTGTGTGTGTGTGTGTGTGTGTGTGTGTGTGTGTGGTGTGTGTGGTGTGTGTGTGTGTGTGTGGTGTGTGTGTGTGTGTGTGTGTGTGTGTGTGTGTGTGGTGTGTGTGTGTGTGTGTGTGTGTGTGGTGTGTGTGTGTGTGTGTGTGTGTGTGTGTGTGTGGTGTGTGTGTGTGTGTGTGTGTGTGTGTGTGTGTGTGTGTGTGTGTGGTGTGTGTGTGTGTGTGTGTGTGTGTGTGTGTGTGTGTGGCGTGTGTGTGTGTGTGTGTGTGTGTGTATGCGTGTGTGTATGTGTGGTGTGTGTGTGTGTGTGTGTGTGTGTGTGTGTGGTGTGTGTGTGTGTGTGTGTGTGTGTGTGTGTGTGTGTGTGTGTGTGTGTGTGTGTGTGCCAGCATGCATTGTATGGGTGTGCGTGTGCCGAATGGTACTCCGGATTTGTGTGTACATATGTATGCAGGGTTTCATTTAGGGGGGGGGGGGGGGGCATTTGCCTCCCCTTGCCAGAGTCTCCCCCCCCCCCCCCCCCCCCCCCCCCCTTGGAAATTAGGTTAGCCTTATTTTTTGCTAAAGAGGTAAAATTGAATAAAGAACTGAATTCAATCTGCTCAAGGTCAAAGAGTAATTCTGTGCCACAATCAACCTTGAATGGTGTAAAAAGTCAATTTTTTTCCTGGAGCATAATGTCAGATCCCCTTTATAGCTATATAAGTACCCTTACAACTGTACATTGCAGATAGATACTGTGATACTAATGCTTTTCCCAAAAAAATAATCCTGGAGATGAGCACCCCAGACCCCTAGAAGGCACACTATCATGCTCACTCCCTTTGCACCCCCCATTTATTTCTTATTTATTGTTTTGCCCCCCCCTTGCCCATTTTTCTAAATGAAACCCTGCGTATGTACGTATGTACACACGTACGTACGTATGTACACATATGTACGTATGTACGGGTGTACATGTTCACTTCTGTAAATTCCTTCCAATCCAATCACTGGTAGAATAGAAATTGACTTTTTAATCGCTTCCACTTTCAAGTGGCATCTGATGTAGAAGATGTCATGTTTTGTTCAGAATGTACTACGTATATACGTACGTATGTGCATATGAACATATTTCGCATACAATTGTTTTCTCTAAAATTATCCAAGCACACAAAACTGAAATCTTGTGATCCGATTGGCATTGCCAGGATAGCCATGCACAGCTGTAACACTGCAACTGTACATGTGCCTTTAATGATATTCACGACCAGAGGAACTACTTTGACCCAGGTCAAGGTCCATTTCCTGTCAGTATGATAATTGTACCCTTTTCTTGGCTACTGGGGTTATTCATTTGTACGTACGTACTGTACGTATGTATGTATGTATGTATGTATGTACACATTATCTGTTGTGCTAGATAGCCAGTTAATTAATTGACCTATCTTCATACCTACGTACCTTGGTAGCATGAACATCCTGTGTGGAGGACTCCATGATATATCATGTGTTTTGATTGATTGAATACCATAGCCAGGGGTCAAAATGCGTGTGTGTGTGTGTGTGTGTGTGTGTGTGTATGCATG
>CAUJGJ010000099.1:0-7500 GCA_963170055.1 Halisarca cf. caerulea
TCAGGGCAGATTGTACACAGTGCACAGTAGTGATGGTGATTCACAGCACAGTGTCAGATAAAGTTTTCAGATAAATCAGTGTTGGATAAACCAGGTGTTACTGTACGCACTTGACATACGTTTCTGTGAAGAGTACACATTATCAAGCCCTTTGAGAGACCCTTATTGTGAAGGAGCGTTTCTTTTGCACTACAAACATTACTGGACACAGACATACTGTACATATACACTATGCACCCCTTGCCAGAGAGCACCCCTTTAGAAATATAAACCACCATTCACATCCCCTAAGGGTGATCTTTCAACAGGGATACTACTGTCTGCCCCTATGAATACCTCTGTGTGTATTTGCAGGGTTATGTGAACACTATCATTCAGTGGACCTTTGGGCCCTTGGTTTGGTTGGATTCCCAGCATGTCGTGAGAGCTGCAAAGCTAGCAGCAGGTGTATACAGTAAGGTGTGTAAATGAGCAGTGTGTGTGTGTGTGTGTGTGTGTGTGTGTGTGTGTGTGTGTGTTTGTGTGTGTGTGTTTGTGTGTGTGTGTGTGTGTGTGTGTGTGTGTTTGTGTGTGTGTACGTGTGTGTGTGTGTGTGCATATATGGAGACTCTCACTGAAAACATCGGAGTACTTACCCACTCATAAGTGTGCATATACGTAGCAAGTATCCCATGCTACTCACTTTGTGAGTTTTCAATCTTCTTCAGCTCCTGACTTCTGGCGTGTTGGATGCAAACTTGAGTTGCAGTCTCTTCCATCAAGTGCTACAGGTACATGTGGTGGTGGGGTGAGGGTACAGGTACATGTGGTGGTGGGGTGAGGGTACAGGCATGTGTGGTGGTGGGGTGAGGGTACAGGTATGTGTGGTGGTGGGGTGAGGGTTCACACAAGAACTGCACATCTCCACACATGCAGATGTAGGGCTGTTTAACCACAAGGTGTCCGACTACAGAAGTTGTTGGACTATCAAGTAGATATTAGTATGGCCTAATACAGTGACTATCAGAATAATAATAATATGGTCAGATTAGAGAGAATGTTGGATTATTGAGGTGTCGGATTACAGTGGGAACTTGTAGTGACTTCTTGTCTTTATTTTCTCTACCACAGCATATGCTGTGGAGTTTGTGTCTAAGCCCATGCACTGTGTGTTTGTCTTCGTCTTTCCCCTTCCTTCTCGTGCAGAGCATAAACATTTATAGTGAAGAAGTTGCCAAGACAACTGTTAATCTGGGATTTTACATATACTCTACCAATGTAAGTACTTGCCCACCTACAGTATGTGCACTGTTGTGCATCTTAGCCACGTAATTTGCATGTACTGGCGTCTGACAAGCCAACATGTCGTGTTTATGACAGGGGACTTGTGATAGTGTAAAGTTCACATGTCTTTACAGTGTAACTTGGTCAGCGAGTACCTGGTCTAGTACATACTCCTGGATAGTAACTACTCATCATTCTGTCCCGTGTGTACCTCATGTACATAAGCCAACCCTGATAGTAAGTACCTGGTTTAGTACACACTCCTGGATAGTAACTACTCATCATTCTGTCCCTGTGTGTACCTCATGTACATAAGCCAACCCTGATAGTATGTACCTGGTTTAGTGCATACTCCTGGATAGTACAGTAAGTACTCCTCACTCTGTCCCTGTGTATACCTCATGTACACAAACCAACCCTGATAGTAAGTACGTACCTCTGATAATAAGTACTGATTTTGTGTCCTATTTGAGGTACATACTAAGCAAGTTGCACTGTATTGCATATCATTTTCCAGTAGTTTGTGTTTCTGTTGTTATTCCTGGTTGTAGCTGAGCTGTGAGCCCGTGAGACAACTACTGCTGCAAGCAAACTTTGCTAAACCAAGTGAACTACAGGTATGAACTGTTTCTTGTATACAGTGTTATAGCCAGCATACAGTAGGTATGTACAGTACTATAGTGGCAAAATGTCTACTTGTACTAAATATGTTAGTGTCATGCCGCACAGTCCTGCTACTTGCCACCATTTTTATTATGACATCATAAAAAATGGAGGTAAGATAACGAATCATTTGGCATGCAACCGAATGAATAGCTGGTTAAAACACTGCTTGTAACAATGTGTACTTTAATGGATCAATAATTTGTACTTTGGGCATCTTCTCCATTATAGAATCTAGATGCATTTATCACTAAAGGGACACTGAAGCAAGCTAGAGATTTGTTCAAGAAGATTGCATCTCGAATACAAGAAGTATGCATGTGTGAAGCAGTCATTCCGTAAAGTACACATTTACATTTAAGATTGTATTGTCAGTCCTAGTTCACTTCCACTGCTGCCATTTTATTCTAATTATGGCGGGAAAATAACAAGTTTCATAGTAACGGAAGCCATTTTGAATTAATTAAACAGCATCAGCATCTTTGTAAACTCCTCCATCGGCTTTTGTCAGATCCACTGCTTGTTCTATGTACAGGTTCCCCTCAGTGAGAGGTACAAGAAGGAGGCATTTATTCCCAAACTTCCTGAGGAGAAGCAGAAGAAGCGTAGGTCTGTTCCCTCCACTGCCCAAAGTACAGCATTTGAATCCAATATAAGTGAAGAGGAGGACATACTTGGACTGGCATCTCTGTTTGGAGAGTAATTCATCAATACTCTTTTAATCACTAGATGTTTTTGGCATGTATCAATTTTGATAGCCTAGATCTATGGCATGTGTTTTATGAATGTGTGCACACTTTGGTTTACAGCGTCATTTATTTATTTTTAATTTCTAATTCTGTTTTCTTGCTGCCGTGATATGCATGCATTAAATGTGTGCGTTGCATGGCATAATGCATATGTGTGTGTGCAATAGCCCGAGGTCCAGACCTGTTGTTGCAGCCCCATAGATGTTTCTGGTGTCATCAGTCGATCCCCATTTCCAGCAAGCTTAAGTTCTGAACTTTATTCAAACTTAGTAATATAGTACACTATACAGTATAATACTGAAAATTTGGCCTCTTCTACACATATATTCAAAACTGCATTTAATATTATATACACAGTATTTGAACATAGTTAATATACAAATATAGTGTATTATATCATATAGTATACTGTACAATCAAAGTTTATTATATCTGTAGTAATTATACCAAAATAAGTGACAAAAATGGTATTTCCCTGTATCTATCCACATTGTGAGCCCAGTGTCAGTTCATAGTGCGAAGCAAAGTTCTCGTCTCCTTCACCCTCAGTGAAGGGGTACCATAACGGGTAGTTGGTGTTCCATATGTTGTTGTGAAGATTGAATCCCATTCCAGTTTGAATGTATTCTTTAGATTTCTGGAATGGGTATGGGAATGGTGTGGGCTCTTCTGATTTAAAAACAGGACATAAAATGGGTACGTCTCTTGAAGTCACTTTGATCTGAGCTGGACAGGAAGCTCCCGTGAAGTTACACACGAACCCATCCCCAGCTCTCTGGTACACGGAGCCGTTAACCATGGAATTGAGCACTGGCATGTCCTGTCCAAACTGTGAAAAGGAACATTTCATATC
Organism: Halisarca cf. caerulea; assembly: GCA_963170055.1. Classification (NCBI taxonomy): domain Eukaryota; kingdom Metazoa; phylum Porifera; class Demospongiae; order Chondrillida; family Halisarcidae; genus Halisarca; species Halisarca cf. caerulea. The sequence goes on from CAUJGJ010000099.1 coordinate 3,529, forward strand.
ACCTTGTTTATCCACAGGAGTGAACCTCAACATGGTAGCTTCTGCGAGTCGGGTAGGGCGCTTGTTGAACCAGATGACGTCCAAGTCAATAGTATATACCAATGAGGTGAAAGTGTAGTTGATCCAGATTTCCGTTGGTGCACCATATTCAGTGGTCAATTTCGAATCAAACGACAAAACGGCTAAGTAGTTGTCAGCCACCCATTTCCCCTTGTAGAACTCAACCTTTGATGGCAGCCATGTATTGCTCAGCGGATGCGCACTGGGTGTGCTATTCGGCTTATCGTAGCCAGCATTTCCGTGGTAGTCATAACTGCTGGCAAAATTCGAAAAGTCTGTTTCGTTGTAAGTGTGATAAGTGACCATAGGGAAGACGTGAGAACTGTCAGCCCACGTAGTGTTCTTTGAGTGAAGGTCAGCAATGCCACCTGTGTTGTAGTCAAACAGCACAGTCAGTGGGTTGGTACACTCCGTACCAGGGCACAGCACTATCTGCTGGTGAACGTCAATTTTCTCATAATCATATGACACTGAATCCTGAGGAGGTGGGACCAATAAAGAAAGATAGTACTGGCACAATTCACCCAGAAGACTGGTCTCATCTACAACTTTCAAAAAGAGGGTCTTGAATTCTCGCTGTTCCTTCCAGGAGTTGATGCAGGCTTGAAAATTGCTCTGGTTTTTCACACGGTCGAATTCCTTATTAGCCCAATTCACAATATCGCCAACTGACGGCAGTCCCCATGTGTGTTCCGCTAGTTTGATCATGTAACGTGTTGCATTGGCAAGGACGGGATCATTCATCTTGCATACACCCCTTGTGATACACTCTGTATAAGCTGCACGCAGTGCTCTGAACTCGGCCATTTTACGGGGGTCCGAGGCCACGCCTTGAATCCAAGTATCACCCACATCCAGTTGACTGTGAGAAGTAGGCTTCCAATTGGCCTGCAACTCAGACGAGAACTGGTCAAATGAAGATGCAACTACGGATGCAGTTGGGAACAAACCCCTGACAGTTTCAAAGTTGTCGTGTATCTCTGCAAGTGACTTAGGCGGTCCAGTGTTGTCTGTTCTGAAGGCAAAGGCAAGAGCCATCTTAGCCTCTGGTATGACAACAATGTCTTTGTAAGAAAGACCACCGGGAACAGCTGCATCAAATCCAGGATTTGACGGATATCCCCCAGCGTGCCATGTGGCAAGCGAATGACCACTCCCTGGACCATTCCTGCTCCAATCAAATAGGTTACTTGAAGGGGAAGGTGGGGAACTACCTGGGTTTACCCCCACACTGATTAGCGGCTGACGAGAACAGAGTTTTGAAAAGTAAGACTCCACTACATCCAACATGGAGGACGGCAATCCTGGTACATCTCGCAGACTAACTGAACAGCTATAGGAGACGTTGAATCGATCTGATAGGCTCTCAGCTATGTACAAAGACGCTAAGAGTAAGTTGACATCCATCAACTCGTACTGCATGTTCATGGCACCAGCATGCCATGTTATCACTCCAGTCCTGATGGCTTTGGTCACTGCTTCCTTTTCTTCCTCAGAAGGACACTTTAGTTCCACACCACTCAGGACCATACCAGGCGGGCAATCGAAGTAGAAGCTTAACAACCAAGGATGTGTGGTGTAAACGAAGGAATCATTCAATGCTGACATGTCTACAATTCTCCCCAGCTCAGCAGCCCGGGGGAAGTACGTTCCAAAATACCTGTTCATGACGTTGTTGATGTAGCCCGTCTGAGGAGAAATCCCGTTGTAACCAACATCCAGATGGTTCATGAACACAACGTGTACTTTATTCACATCCGGAATCTTGACCCACCTGGTATAGGGGGTGCGTGGGGGTGTACTGTTCCAGGTAATGGATAGAGAATTGAGATCAAGATTGCCATAGAGAACTTCTCCACTGTCCGCCTCGACCTTAACTTCACCAGTGGAGTCTATGTAGCCCCGACCCGTTGCCCAATCCAGCGGCGAACCAGCAACCGTAACGTCAAATTCATAGCTAGCGGTAGGCTGGAAGTCGAAAAGAAACTGCTTTTGTTCCGTGGAATTGTCTGCAATCCATTTGCCAGCGATATTTGGCTCTTCGTAGTTCCCACTACTCGGATTCTTGTTCCAAGTAGTATAATGGGAACCGTCTGCGCTGACACGAACGGACGGGCTGCAAACGGCCATTGCAGCTAGCGCTATTGCAAACCACTTGACGAGATTCCCGAGCGCCATTTTGGTTCACGTGCTTGCCATCTTTTATACAGGTTTGAATGGGCCTGACTTCCACATAATTTGCACAATTCTTATTTCAGCTCTAAAATGGGGAACACCGAATCGAGTGAAGATGACCCCTTGGAGCAGTTTACGGCTGAGGCAACAGCAGAATCCAGCAGCGAGTCATCAGTAACTGACTATGGCGTCCTGCTGGACGAAGAAAGCTTGAAGAAAGCTCTTTCCAAATACCCGTACGTAGACCATTGCTGTCATACATGACCGCCTACACGTGTTAGTATATGTACGTACTTGTCAATTTGTGCTAAATTATACATCGATTATTCTTGACTCATTTCACTGAAATGCCCCATTTAATCAAATTTCTGACTTAATTTTATTTTGAGGTCTCGATGGTGGAATAAAAGAATCAACTCAACTAGAGCAGGAGGTCTTTCTCAAATGGTAGATACTACGTAGCTTAGATATTCCAAACACTCGGCGTGTACTGCAAGTATTCCTTGAGAAGAGTATTTCTTGTTAAGGTATTCGTGGCAGTTTTGTTGTACTTTCAGCTGGTTCATGGAATTTGTTCTTTTTGAGCAATATTTCTTGCTAAGCGGTTGTGTAATGACCTGTTTCGGCTGTACTTGAAGTCGATGTTTGAGAATATTGTTGATGGATACTTAAGCCAGCTATGCAAGCATATCTTCCTCTTCCAAAGTGGCATATATGTGGTGATGTTCTGCTACGTGAGTGCGTGTCTATGGTCTGTGGGTTGACATGAGTATTGGTCATAGTTTAGAGTATCTATGGTGACATCTCTGGTCAACTGTGGGACGTATTGTGTAAGCCATGTTAGGACGATGCCTGCAGTCTCTAATTTGTGTCATTTTTAGCAGTCGTTAAATGCCCGTCTGAAACTTTTCTCCTCGTATTGAAGTTTTCAACTGTGATGACAATCCTTTGATATGTTTTGCTGGTTCAAGTCCCGCGCAAGGAAGTACGTAGCTTTGCTGCACAATGCGTAGCATTCGGTTGTAATGGTAGGATGAATTTTGCACATGCCAAAAAAACACCGTTGAATGTAAATGTATGGAAGTTAGTGAACGTTGTGTGTATTGGCTAAGATCGAGATTTTTTCAGCCTCTCTTCAATTTTGTAAGTTTATCATATGCCCATAAACGCCAGTAGTGGGTGAAACATTGCACCATACTGATTGTTGAGCGAAAAACCACCTTTTTGACGTGTTGCAGTAGTCAAATATACTCTGTTTTATTTCATCGAATGTGTTCCTTGGGTGTGTGTGTATGTACTTGCAATTTAGTCTTGTGACCCTACTCGGCCTCCATTTTATAAATACAGGTGGGTAGGGGTCTTGTTCATGAGACTACTTACAAGTAGTGCTGAACCCCACAATCAGACCCCCAGTGAGACCTCCCTATGTGGCATTTCACCGGCTCTTCTGTGGGGTGGCCTCAATTGTTGTGTAGTGTACGTAACTCAAGGAAACATGGTACTGGTATGTGATATTCTTTGGACTGAAAGATAAGAGTTGAGTTCTGAGGTTGTCTTTGTTACGGGTTGGTCTTCAAGTGGGCTGCGTGTATGAAGCCCACGTCAGCTATGATAGGTGGTATTGTTCATTTGTAGTGGATACAGTATTTATTACATAATATGTATTTATTACATAATATGTATTTATTACATAGGTATTTATTACATAGTATGTATTTATTACAGAATATGTATTTA
>CAUJGJ010000099.1:10000-12500 GCA_963170055.1 Halisarca cf. caerulea
CCCTCCACAGAGCAGTCGTCCTCTGCTCGACCATACGTGACCGAGGAAGGTAAGAAAGTGGTGAACTTGGTCGTTCAGCACCACAAGAAGCAGCAGTTTGACGTTCAGAGGATATTGCTTGCAGGTCAAAAGGGAGGGCAGTCACCCAAGCTAGCTGTAGTCTTCCTTCTCAGGAAGTTACCCAGTTCAGGCAAGCTCTTTGAACACTACAGCCAGTACAATTCTCTGGAGAAGGAGGAGCTAGAGAAACTTGTTGACAAGGAGAACAAGGAGAGCGACCCAACATGTGCAAAACCAGTGGCTGTAATTGAATTGGGAGCAGAAGGTGGTAGCACTGTCACCTTTGACAGATGTACCCCTTGTACCTTTGTGTATGTGAAGTTTCTCAGGACAAAAGACGACAACGCAGAACGGATGGGAATTCAAAAGGTGGCAATTTACGGTCATCACTTGGAAGAATGTGATGCCCTCCATCAGTATCACAAAGTGCTCAATGTCGACTTTCCTATTCCCAGCGAGCCTAGTGCGCCATCCGTCACTCTCATTGGAAGAGTCATTGGATTCTTGATTCAAATGCTATTGGACTTGAAAGTTATCAAAGACCGGTTGAATGCCTTGGAGCAGGATTTACACTCACTCACAGAAGCTCACGTTTCTATTGAATCGCTTACACTGGAGAAGGTGTGGAGCCTGTACTTCCCCTTTGCAATGGAGTCCAACCAGTCTTCAAAGAAGCTCTCCTTCCTTTGTCTCCTTCTGTTGTACTCTTCTCTTCCCTTCATCAACCAAGGTACCGGAAAGCAAGCCAGTTCTGAAAGCAGTGACACAAATAAATCAATTCTGACGCATCTGTGCTCTTTGATTGACTCTGACAATGAAGACCAAATGGTTAAGGATGTTGCAAAAGAGTGCATTGTGACGGGGATTCCTGTGTTTTATTCCACGCCATCCGCTCGTCAGGAGCACCTGATGGAAATGCTGTCAAGTGTCAGTGGTCAGCAGTCGAAATCCTGGATGCTTAAGTTCAAAGGACTGTGTCAGTATTTTGTCGTGAAGGACAGTTTCAAGCTCCTCCAGTTGCCGGTGAATATGTCCTCTGCTGACCAAGTGAAGATTGAAGACGTAATGAAAGTCCTTACAACAATTGTGGATGTTACGTGCCAACAGGTGGACCTGAGCACCAAAGAGACTGACAGTGAAGAGAGAGAAATATTGGTTTATCTCCTTCAAGCCATCCAGCAGAATCTCTTCCACTGGTGTATGAAAGCATCGGAAGAGAAAAAGCAAGAATGGAGAGAACTGGCCAGCTGTCTTGTTCTACGCTATTCAGTCCATTTTCTAGAGAAAATGGAGGATCTTCTTCCTCAGTGTGTTCGCATGCAGTCAGCTCCTTCGCCCTCTGGGCAGTTGACAGTGGCTACTAGTGTTCTCCCACAGATGTTGTATTTTCTTACTTCCATGCGATTTTCCAACTCCTTCTATTCCCTCAAGCTGCTACCACATCTTAGAGGGCTCATGAATTCCTTGTCTTCTATTCAGAAGAAACATCCGGAATTATTTCCCACTTCAATTTCCAAGCCAGATACTCCAGAATTGGAATCTGAATCGAAAAATGATGCAGATCAGTCTAAATCACATGTTCTTAATGTGTGGGTGAGGGAGTCATCCAGCTCTTCTGAAGAAGAAGTTACAAAAGATGAGAAGTTCTTTTGTCCCACGGCCACCAAGATGGTGGTTGAGTTTGACCCAGTTTGCTCCACTTCAAGAAGATTTGACAAGCTTGAGTTCATCAGTGGCAGTACTTCCTCAGTCACTTCAGTCCACGGCGTCTACGGATCGTCAGAGTGGCCTAAAACCTTGGAATTGGCTACATCAGAGCTCTCCTTTCGATTCACTGCCACCTCTGCTAGTAGCTCCTGGACGTACAAGTTTGTGGTGAGAGCCTACGGTCCAAAGCCACAGAGCCTGGCTTTCTTCTCCAACCTCCAGTTGACCGTTGCCCATGTGATGGGGGGTCTGTGCTCGCATGTGCTTGCATTGCAGTACACGTTGGACGAAGATGATGAACAGGAAGGAACCAAGGAGGGAGAATCAGAGGACAAGAAGAAACAAGAGATAGGAGTCAAGGCTGAGAAGTGGCTCATTGGCAGTGATGTCTGGAAGAAGCTGTTTCGTGGTGGAATGACGGACAAGTTCACTCGCAGCCTGTCTACAATGCACTCCAGTGTACCTGTGGGTACCAAACTGAACGAACAACTGTTGGAGCTAGCAGAGGGAAGAGGAGGGATGGACATTGTTGAGCTGTGTCGTGCGGACCACAATGGCCCTCAGATGCACTATGGTGGACCGCAGGTGGACAAAGCCATTACTGCTGTGTTTGCAGCTCTGGTTTGGCACTCACAGGTTATCAGAGATGAGTTAGGTAAGTTATTGTGCAACATTTGCCTATCATTGCTCAATAATTATGTGTGTATACTGTAGCTAAAATTCTACTCTGTGT
>CAUJGJ010000099.1:17500-19000 GCA_963170055.1 Halisarca cf. caerulea
TCTGTGTGTCACTGAGGTGTTCTCGCTGCACTAACCTGTACTCTGTGTCACTGAGGTGTTCTCGCTACACTAACCTGTACTCCGTGTGTCACTGAGGTGTTCTCGCTGCACTAACCTGTACTCTGTGTCACTGAGGTGTTCTCGCTGTACTAACCTGTACTCTGTGTCACTGAGGTGTTCTCGCTGCACTAACCTGTACTCTGTGTCACTGAGGTGTTCTCGCTACACTAACCTGTACTCCGTGTGTCACTGAATAATCTGACAACCTCTGTAATCCAATGTGGCTTTTGTTGCCCACAGGATGTCGGATTATAGAGGTTCCACTGTAGAGGCCTGTTGTGTCTCAGTTAGCCTTTTTGTCAACCTTTGTGATTTGGCGCATGTTGGCTCGTTGGAGTGTCGGATTACCCAATTTTGCTACAATCCTTTATATGTACATACGTATGTACAGTACATGCTTGTGTCATTGGGAGTAGGAAGATCGAAGGGTGATAGTGGTTTGTGTAACCTGTATGTACAACCACATTCGATTTACTATACAGCACAGTGTACTCTTTCTAACAATCAGCTTTGAGAACCTCTGATAAACAATTGTTAACTTCATTTCCCACACCCTCTCGCCATTGTGCAAGGTCACAGGCCAATGTATTGAAATGCACTGACACCTCTAGTCCAGCCAGCTGCGACCCACGTTTGTATGCCATCGGCGGCGCACAGCTGGCTGGGCTATGACACCCCAAACTGTGAAATCCTGCTCAACTAGAGACATCATCCATCTTGACATGTACGTACATAGTCATGGTTTTTACTGTAAATTAATCAGACAACTCTGTTTAGTAGTACCACAGACACTCTATACTGCGTAGTGCATGTGCATGTATATGTACATGTACTACGCAGCATATGTACTACGTGTATATGTACAGTATGTAGAGGGTCTGTGGCAGTGCACTGAGACCCCTCACTTATCCACACCTCAGATATCCAGTTCCCTCACCATCCGCAGTAGTTTTTATTGGAACAAAACTGCAGTTATCCTACTGTACACTATACTACTGCTCCGTCTATTATCCAGTTCCTTGCTCTATCTGCAATTTCATCCTGAACGGATGTGTGTGGATAAGTGAGGTCTGACTGTAGTCATGTGGAGAACACTGTAAATCCATATTGTCAGTGTTGTGAATTGAGTTCTGTGCTACAGTTGTGAAGTATTCTTTTTCATGTCTTCATAGACCACGTCACAGGTGTGCCTGTTGCCAGTGCTGAGAAACCAAAAGAGAAGAAACTGGAATCCCTGAAGGCCTACATCTCCCAGCATGCTTTTCTTCAGTTTACTCAAATCTGTCTCTCAACAGCTCAAGCTCTCAATGTGTCTGAAAATGGTTAGTTGTGTGTGTGTGTGTGTGTGTGTGTGTGTGTGTGTGTGTGTGTGTGTGTGTGTGTGTCTGTGTGTCTGTGTCTGTGTGTGTGTGTGTGTGTGTGTGTGTGTGTGTGTGTGTG
>CAUJGJ010000100.1:0-5000 GCA_963170055.1 Halisarca cf. caerulea
TAACCAAAAACACCTCCCAATGTGACATAAACACTACAGACTGTCTAATTGGAAAAACAAGTTAGGCTCCTACAATTCATAAGTCAGTTATCATATAGGACCAACTATGCATTAGCTCTTTATTGCACTAGCCCTTGGGACTCAAGCTATAAATAATATGACAATGCACATGCATGCACAGTTGCTCATATAATAACTATTACATACAATTGGTGCCAGGCCCTATTATTATACACTATCAACATACATAACTTTCAGGCAAGTTAATTACATGGTCATTTTATGCCTATTAAACCATATAAAAACCATGTAAAAATCGAAAAAAGATGTAGCGAGAAAAAAATGTCAATCGTCAAAATCATGGAAACAAGCTAAGTTTTTATTTGTTGCACAAGGCTGGTAGGATATATAGGGATCGAAAGACACACATAGAGCTATAGGCATATATGGGGCTAGATGGGCATAGGGATACATGCATAGGGCTAGACGCTCATAGGGCTAGGGCTAAGCATACATGGGGCTAGACAGGCAAAGAGCTAGACAGAGGTGTGTTGGACTGCATGGGTACAGTGTGTAAATTCCTAAATGAATCTGCAGCAGCAATGCATGATGTAGGAATTTAGGATCCTAATGTATGGCCGGCCATACATGTTTTTACTACATCATCCCTACATGCATGTGACCCATGCATGCCCTACTGTGTTTCATAATAATGCAAACCTACGAATCACACAATGTCATGCATGTGCATCTGTGTATATACATGTATATTTTGACATTGTACACTTGTGTACATTCCTACACGTGTGAGTGTGTGTGTGTGTGTGTGTGTGTGTGTGTGTGTGTGTGTGTGTACGTGTGTACGTGTACCTGTGTGTGTGTGTGTGTGTGTGTGTGTGTGTGTGTGTGTGTGTGTGTGTGTGTGTGTGTGTGTGTGTGTGTGTGTGTGTGTGTGTGTGTGTGCACATGTGTGTGTGAGTGTGTGTTCATGTGTGTGTGTGTGTGTGTGTGTGTGTGTGTGTGTGTGTGTGTGTGTGTGTGTGTTCGTGTGTGTGTGTGTGTGTGTGTGTGTGTGTGTGTGTGTGTGTGTGTATGTATGTGCACATGTGTGTGTGTGTGTGTGTGTGTTCGTGTGTGTGTGTGTGTGTGTGTGTGTGTGTGTGTGTGTGTGTGTGTGTGTGTGTGTGTGTGTGTGTGTGTGTATGTGCGTGTGTGCACATGTGTGTGTGTATGTTCATGTGTGTGTGTGTGTGTGTGTGTGTGTGTGTGTGTGTGTGTGTGTGTGTGTGTGTGTGTGTACATGTGTATATGCACAAATTATGCATGTGTTTATTTGGATGTGGGGGATGCATTAGTATATATGATATACTGTACATGTTATAGTATAATTATATGCAGTTGAACCTCAATATCATGAAGCTGCGTAGCATGAAATACTAGCTATAGATGCTGACATGATGTGGATGTCTGTACCTAAAACTTCATGAACATCTATAAAATAACATACAGTATGTAGTTGTGAACATTGTTCAGACCTCCCTATACATATTGATAGTCTCATTCCCAGACCCAATAGCGCTTGTGGGACTGGGAAGAAGATTATGTTGCAAATGGGTACCATCATGGCCTATGTATTCAATATGGCCAAACACTATTATCAGAAATCCTAACTCTTCTTGATCAATTTTTTACGAATCAGTTAGCAGACATGCAAGATATGTATGCTTTAAGCATTGTAGTATGATGTATTGAAGTCCAAATGGAGCAATGAGACTGCCCATGCAGTAAGCCAAGAATTAAAAAATTCTTTAGCATTAATATTAATTTCATGAGGGTTAGCTTAAGTTAACCCAGGTTAACAGGGATCACTGCAGGGATGACGTATTGATGCACAATCGGGGCACCCACATGGCTCAACGCGTGCGCAGTGGGTGCCCAATGAGGGGAGCACGTGCTCGGATAGGATTCGGCACATGCACAGTGTGATGCCACATGCATAAGTGTTCGGATACGTTATCTCGGCCGGAGTCTCAAGTGAAAGTGATTTGTTCTGCCCACCCACCCACACCTCGTTAGTTGCTGGGGGATGAGATGTCAAGGGGAATAGGGGGTCTTAGAGCAAGGGGGTAGGTTTGAGGAGGGGCAGGTAGGTATAAATGGATTCTTCCAGGCAGTTCTAGGCCTGTGACAGGTCCAGGGTTATGGTGCTGCAGGTAAAGGGGAGTAAAAGGCATGGCTGCCCTTCAGTCCCCAAGCCAAGGTGAGTGACAATCGGTAAACAGGGGTTGTGGGTTCAGGCTGCGGGGAAGTAAGGGAACACCCTAGGGAAGTCGGTAATATGGACCGGAAGTGGTGACATCACCTCCGGTCAGGTGTCGGTCACAAAGCGAACACTGGAAGTCATCAGGCAGTGGTAGGGGGGTATTCCGACATGATTGCATGACCCCATAGCAGGCACCTATAACCTGTATGGCCCTTATGCCAAAGATAAGGTAAATTAAGGGAAGGGAAGGATAGGTCAGGGGGTGAGGTAGGGGGTGTGAGGATATAGGTACATATGGCAACCAGTGAGGGCTACGAGGCTGAGCGCAGCGGACGTAGGGCCAGACTGAAACCTAGGCATGGGTTCGTGATGGGGCCCCCGGGGGTAGGCCCCTTGGGTCGTGGGCTTGGGGACGTGACCAACCTGTTAAGCATAGGGCTAGACGAGCATAGGGCTACACATGCATGAGGCTAGATGGGCATAGGGCTAGACAGAGTTTAATTGGACTGAATGTACACTGTGCAAATTCCTACATCCCGCAGCACATATGTACTGTATAATGTGCTGCACATGCGGGATGTAGGAATTTGCACAGTGTACATTCAGTCCAATTAAACTCTGTCTAGCCCTATGCCCATCTAGCCTCATGCATGTGTAGCCCTATGCTCGTCTAGCCCTATGCCTGTCTTGCCCTTTGCCCACCTAGTCCTGTACTGGTTTTGCAACTTAACCTTGTTCCAAGTGTTTTTGGAGAATCCTTTTTTGATAATGGCTTTTTGCACGATCCTGTGTCAATCCTACATCCTTACACCATTTTTAAATGGTTCATAATAGTGCAAGTGAATCCAAGTCACTGTTCCCCATTATAGATGTATGTTGATATGTATGATGAAAATGGTGCCTGTAGCCCAACTTATTTAAATCATGCACTCTTAGCAATGGACACATGTTTGAGACTCCACTGCAAATTGTAAACTTCATTGTGAAATTGTTTTGTAAACTTTGGCTGATTGTTTGGAGAACTTTATTATATAAATTCATGCATGCACACAATATTTTGATATAATATCTATATCTATCTATCTAATATCTATCTATCTACCTATATACCTATCTATTATTATATATAATATAATAATAATCATCACTGGTCATAGCCAAAACGGCCCTTGACCTCAGCAGAATAAATCCTTACATCCTGCAAGACAGCAGGCAAAGAGTCAGATAAGATAATGCATAGTACAAGGAGGTGAGACAAAAACAACCGAAAAACAATAAACAAGAACAAAAGGAATGAACAACAACACCTAAACATAATATTATATAATATTATATATTATGTATATATTATGTCAGGCAACCAGTAGCAAGTATAAAAGTAGAAACAGTTGATACAGCCCATGCAGCAATTTGGACAGGGACTCCATACTCAAGAAGGCAAGACTCATAAGACTATTATTAAAACTTCAAGATGGCAAAGATGCTTCAAGTGTTCATTGTGATACTATTTATAATATTGGCTACATCTGTCAGTCAAGGTATTATGCATAATATACAATCAAATTATATTATATTTATAATTTCAATTTATACAAGGTATGTACAGTATAGTATACTTTTAGCATGATGTGTGCACACAAAATATCATTACAATTTTTCCATTTTTAATGCTAATACTGTAGGAGCTGTTTACACACATTGGGGCAAATCCTACTGTTCAGGTGGAAGCTCTCGTGTCTATGAAGGATTTGCAGCCAGTGCACAATATCAAACTAAGGGAGGTGCTTCCAACTTTTTGTGCCTCACACGTAGTCCAAAATTTTTATCATACAAACCTGGCACACAAAATGCTGCAAGAATAGCACCAGTGGAGTTGCACCCCACTGCCCCCATGGGAAATGTATTTGATCACAATGCCCCATGTGCTGTGTGCCAAACTAGTCGACGTGATGTTTTGATGATCCCTGGAACTTACTCCTGCCCACCATTTTGGACCAGGGAGTATTATGGTTACTTGATGACATCACATGACATATATTATCGATCTGAAGTCATCTGTGTGGAAAGATATCCACAGTCCCTTCGTGGCAGTGAGGGACACACCCAAAAAGCTTCAGATATTATCAACATTGAAGCTCATTGTGATGGGAACATCCTGTGTCCTCCATACAATAGCTATAAAGAACTTGCATGTGTAGTCTGTACCAGATAAGTTTGGGAAATATTTCAATTGTGTGTGCTTTCTTTGCCATATTGACTAAACCAGAATTCATACACCTAAAAGACTAAATCAATAAAACATAAATGATATATATGAGTTTGTCACATTCCTTAGCAGCAATTCATAGATAATGGACAATGTCATGTATGTTCAATATAATTCAATTAATACAAGTTGATGATACAAGTTTTGATTCATTCTGTACTTACTGGTCTAAACTTGAAGTAATATATGATAGTACATAAACTAATTCCTGGTACATATATGTAAATTTCAAATTCTGCAGCATTAGTACATCAGGTATCAAACATGAACGGATATATACATATATTTTAGTACCTGCATGGCTGCATATTATGATGGTAGAGCCAATAGTAATGTCTACGTGCGTTTGCATGTAATGTATACAGATATAAAACTGAGCAATTATAGAGACAATGTACCCATCTGGTTGTCTCCATAATATTATTTGAAGAGCATTGCCAAATATAAGGCTGTATGCTCATCAAGAATTGT
>CAUJGJ010000100.1:10000-20000 GCA_963170055.1 Halisarca cf. caerulea
ACCCTTGGGACCTATGAAAAGGTTCTGTTTAGAGAAGTTTACGGATTGGAGAGGTTCTATATGTACAGCAAATATAGCGAGTGGGACTTGAAAACACGTCAAGCTTAGAGAGGGTTCCAGTTTACAGAAGGTTCGGTTTAGAGAGGTTTCATTGTATTCATATTACATAGAATTGTATAATTGTATACTTTTAAATACTTTAATACACACACACGCCCCATGCACATGCATGCACACATGCCTATTTGCATGCATGAACACACCACACACACACACACACACACACACACACTCACACACACACACACACACACTCACACACACACACACACACACACACACACACACGCACGCACACACCGTCATTGTATATAGTATAATCTTGTATACCATTATTACAATTATGTAATATAATTATATATGTATAATGTCATATATATATAATTATGTCATGCATTAATTTTACAGTCAGCATAATACATGTTATGACAGTGCTGCCAGTATTTTGATTTTAGACATCATTCTATGCATTATTCATGAAAACAGTATCATTATGATTATCATCAAATCCAACACAATAATTTTAGTAAATTTAATATAATTAAAACCTTTATGTTTACCATATACCTATAAAAATCATCATAGTGATTCACATCGTCATTTCAAAATCATAGTGATTTATGTAGTGTATAATAAGGCAACGTAAATGTAATAGGAGTTAAAACAATATTTTTTGAGTAGTACACGACCACTCTACATGTAGTGCATGCATGCATGTGTTCCTTCAGCTAATACCTTGTCAAGCTGCATTAGATCAATGGAAAGAATCCTGAACCTCCCCTTCATCTTCCATTAAGGGATGCAATCCACATGCCAAAACGTTACTTGTGTTCTGCGCATGAGCAGCTATTGCTTCAAAGTCCTTTTCAAGGCTCTTTCCAGTTTGTCGTGGTGGGTCATAGAAACGGTTTGCATTGCTGCTACTGCAAGTAGGCGTGAGAGAATTAGACGGTGTGGCAAATTCATATGTGCTGTCAAAAGCCATGAATGTTGGTTTAGCATGAGGTATGCTCCTAGGGACAAGCCAGTCTGGTATTATGTCACTGCCGTAAAAATCGCAAAAGCCAAGACTAGCTAGCTCATTGTTCACTTTCTTCACTGGAAAGTTTCCTTGGACGGAAGAGTTTACACGTGATGATATATTCCCATAGCTGACTTCATCTGAAGTCATCGAAACGTTATCTTCCCCCAATAACTCAAAGATCTCGGCGTTTGTTGACTTGCGCCTGTGAACAGGGGATGGGCTAGTAAGTCCGTTCTCTTCGGAGGGGATTAGCGACCGCTGTGATTCTAAATTAGAGGGACTCTCAATACCACAGGAACAAACATACTCTAATTCTCCTGAACTGTCAATCGCTCGAGACTGGATTTGGCCAGAATTGTTCATAAATGTAGGATCCATGTTCAACGCTAATCGTTTGCCGCCATCGGGTGCACGTGGTGTCAGCTCTCGTGTCAGCTAGCGTCCAACAACAATATGGCGGCCGATTGAGTACAGTGATGGATTTAAACTTGACAGTAAAGGAGCCATTATCAAAGTGTTTAAAGTATAATTTTGTGAAGAAGGTACAGCGTAGTTTGCTACAGAACCATTTTGCCCAACACGAGGGTTATACTGATTCTGTACACGTATGCATGTGGTGGGCTCTTGGCACGTGTTCACACACCAAATTCACCTACTGAAGATGATTATTCCAAGTGTGTTGTCTGGCAAGGAGGAATCTTGCGTGTCCCCCATTCCACCCTTCATGTGCCCAGTGCATGGTTGACATAGTCGGTTGTGTGCTCTGACATCTCTGTGTGTCTTCTACCGGGTCACCCCCTTGTGAGGTAGAGAGGGAGAAATCTAACACGTGATATTCTGGTTTGTCACTATGAATACTACAAGGTTGAAGCAGCTTTTGGAGGCATTAGATTGCATGTTTGCAGGGAATGGCCATTTAGTTGTGGAAAGTTGGGTGTAAGGCTTCTATTTCTCCTTGCTTCTGCACTGGGTGCAAATTTTAAGCAATAAGAACCTTGTCAGGCACTGTGTGTATGGAGTACTGGTTCCACAGGAGCTACTAGTTTGCCGGGGATGAGTTCCATTCATGTACAGAGCTGTGTGTGCCAGGGACGGAGACTGTCAAGTTCTTAAACTCTGTCAATTAAGTGTGGTTATATCGGACCAGGTCCACGACAAGCAAGATTCTTAGCATTACATCTGCGGTTCTGAAACCAAACTTGCCTATGATCAATCTCTTCCTTCTCTTAGTTGGATAATTATAAGGGTCGTTTGTAGAATTTATCTCCGATATTACCATTTGGAAGGGGTGCAGCTATTCGTATTTCATCCTTATTGGGAGAAAGAGATTCATTTTTCTTTTCATCCTTGTGACTTTCTTCCACTTTCCACTTTCTAGCTTGGTGCAGACCTACTGGTTCCCTCTTTTTGCAATCCCGCATCAAGTGATTTCACTTTGTTGGACACACACTCCTAGCTGGTTTGAAATTTCAGTCACATCCCCAAAATTGTCTGGCTCATATAATGCCTATTGTGTTAATGACCAAGCTAAGCAAGTGAACAAAAACAGTCAGCCAGATGCATTTGTGCCACACGCATGGGACCAGGATCAGTATAGAGAGTCAAAGTCATATGCATATGGAGTTAACAGTAGATCTGAGCTAAATTGGACAACCATCAAAGACCGCCACCATGTATACTCCTTTGTTGCCAAAAGTACAAGCTTGTACATTCTCTGGATTCACTCAGTCTGGTACTATACTAACTGATTAATATTAGCATTTAGAATTAAATTTTCTAATACTCAATCTCATCCACGTTCACTTCATTGTATCCAGAGTAAATTAATTTAGATATTCTTTCTTTGTAAATACTGCATTCTATGGGACAATTTATCACCCGATCTCCTATTATTGTACATCCGGACTATTATGCTTTAGCATCACAATTTACAAAAAACTATATTCCTTTACCCAAATTCATTACCATGTCTGATTTCTTGTTGCATCAGTTAACCTTAATTACCATGTATATAATACTATATATTGTTATTTATGAAATTATTTCAGTTCAGTTCAGTTCAATAACGTGACAATGCCTATTGTGGCAATGACAATGACGATTATTTATTGTTCTTCCTAGTCTCTCTACAAAGGGTGCTTATAAATCTTTTTACTTGATGCTTGTATGATTATATGATTGTTTGACTTTATGAATCAACAATCCTCATCATGTGTACAGTAGTTGCAGTTTGTTGTCTACTGCTGTCCTAGTTTGTATGTTGAGATCAATGACATAGTCTCAGTGATCCTCTTTTGTCTAGGATTTTGAATTCATACATGTCAAGAATCAAAAGGCTAGTAAACTTCCTGTGTTCATTACCTAACTGCGACAAATACCCACAGGCTAATGAAATGGCTAATAAAACATGAATATAATACAATTGAAAAACAATATCAACGATGTGTGTGTGTGTGCGCGTACGTGTGTGCGTGCATGCATGTGTGTGTGTGTGTGTGTGTGTGTGTGTGTGTGTGTGTGTGTGTGTGTGTGTGTGTGTGTGCATGTGTGCATGTGTGTGTGTGTGTGTGTGTGTGTGTGTGTGTGTGTGTGTGTGTGTGTGGTGTGTGTGTGCCAGTTGGCTTGAGTGGCTGGTTAGTAGTCTCTTATGAGAGCTTAAGCCTGTTGCCAGCAAGTGGATGAAAGCTGTGACTCTCAGCAGCTTACAGGTAAAATTATATCTGTCAGCCACAACCACTGGAAACATTAAATATGACTTGCAATGAGTACATAATTATATATTTCTTTATCAGACTCTTAGTGGAATACTGGTCATTGGCTGGTGCCCTACTGTAGATGCTATTTGCCTGGATATTACCGAATTGAGTGTTGGGAATCACTGCTGCTAAGAGTTAGGTGGATACGCCATTGCTCTTCACCTGCCTCAGCCCTCCGGCCCCAACTCTGTCTATAAGGGATTTGCAGCCAGTGCACAATATCAATCTAAAGGAGGTGCTTCCAACTTTTTGTGCCTCATACGTAGTCCAAGATTCTTACCATTCCAACGTGGCGTACAAGAACATGCAAGAATAGTACCAGTGGAGTTTCACCCAGCTGCCCCCATGGGAGACATTTGGGATCACAATGCCCTATGTCCTGAGTGCCAAACTAGTCGACGTGATGTTTTGATGATCCCTGGAACTTACTCCTGCCCACCATTTTGGACCAGGGAGTATTATGGGTACTTGATGACATCACATGACAATTATGCTCAATCTGAAGTTATCTGTGTGGACAGATATCCACAGCCCATTCGTGTAAGTCAAGATCACACCCAACAAGCTGCAGATATTTTCAACATTGAAACTCATTGTGATGGGAACATCTTATGCCCTCCATACAAGAGCAATAAAGAATTTACATGTGTAGTCTGTACCAGATAAGTAGTGGGAAATCTCAATAATTGTGTGGGCGTACTATATTCCCCATTAACTAAATCAAAATTCATACACCTGATGTATTATCAAACATGAAAGATGTATTCAAGCCAGGGCTGCATACAGGATTAGGGGCTAGGGGGGGCAAATTAAGCTTCCTAAAATCTTAGGGGGGGCGACGCAATACGGGAGCATATAGGTGTACAGAGACTGGGGGAGGGGGGGGGGGGGTATTATACAGTAGGTAATAATGCTATGTACGTACAATTCAAGTGGGTTATGGGATTGGTGACAGTGGTCTTGAGAAAAATTTTCAAAATATTTGCCAAAAAGCTTGTTTTTAATCCATTTTCCAATAATTCTACCTTTCAGGAATCCTTAGTGTGTATGTTGAGATACAAGTTTAGGGAGGCAGCAGATCTGCAAGGGGGGGCAACAGATCTCCAAGGAGGGGCGAATGCCCCCCCCCCCCCCCCACCCCCTCCTAAATGCGGCCCTGCAAGCATAAGTTTGCACACCATATTATAATAGCAGCAATATAATATATATGAATAGATTTTGCATCATAAATTATTATATAAGTTGAATATTCAATTTATACAAGTTAATGCTGGAGCAAGTTTTAATTCATTCTCTACTTACCGGTCTAAAAGTATTATTGCATGTAAATAGCACTTCCTGTTGCATAAATTTCAACTTACAGTGGAACCCCTCTAATCCGGACACGTTGGGAGCTGAAAGCATTGTCCTGATATTTCAGGTGTCCTCATTTCATGATCAGGGGTTGGAGATGTACTGTGGCTAATTATAGTGGAATGTGTCCACATTAGAGGGGTGCATGTCCCCAATTCCTGCAGGGGGCTGGATTAGAGGGGTGTTCCCAATTCAGGGGGCTGGATTAGAGCGGTTCCACTGAATATGTAGCATTGGTACATGCATCGGGTATCAAAACATGTATGTGTGTGTGTGTGTGTGTGTGTGCGCGCGTGTGTGTGTGTGCGTGTGTGTGTGTGTGTACATGTGTGTGTGTGCGCGCGTGTGTGTGTGTGTGTGTGTGTGTGTGTGTGTGATAGCCTTTAGGATAGCAGATAGCCTTTGAGAAAACATTGAACTCTTCTGTTATGACAAACTGGGCTCATACACATGCAGTTTACTACCTAGTGGTCGGACAATGAACGATTTTTTGCCCAAACTCTGCCAAGCAGACCCTTTGATGTAGGACGGCATCGGACGATAATAATCATTATTGTTCCTCCTTGTCTCTCTACAAAGGGTGCTTAAATCATTAAATCACACATGCACCACACACATACACACACACACACACACACACACACACACACACACACACACACACACACACACTGATACACACATGTGGTGAATTAACAGTGACTCAACTTTGTGTTTGTAAGGCAGTGTCTATGTATTTGTGCATGATTACATGGTTATGTACGTAGTTCCTGTATTGCATGCCTAAGTAGTTTCATGTCTTCACTCTTATCATTTCCTGTATTTTGTCATTCGGATATCACGCACGTGCTGCACACCCACGCGCCATGTGACTACCATGTATGTTCACACGCACACCACGCCGCACGACAATGACCTTTTATTCCTTTGTTTACTCAGTGCGTAGACTGTTATTTTAGTTGTACATGGTGCTCAATATTGCAGTTGAATTTATGTGACGACCTCAAGTGAACGTCCTTGAAACGCTTGTCATATTTGGTGACCCCGACAGTTTTTACCGGCCAGCAGTTGTACCAAACGTCCCGCCATGACCGAGCAAAGCCAGGATCAACCTATCCACGGACAGCCTCCTGCTCAACTCCCCACGGCACCAACACCCTCCGTATCCGCGGCGGCCATCAAGATCCCTCCCTTCTGGCCCGCCGACCCACTTGTCTGGTTTGCCCAGGTAGAAGCACAGTTCGCCACCCGCAATGTCACTAGCTCCCGCACCCGCTTCGAGTACGTCGTGGCTTCCCTCTCAAATGAGTTCGCCACCGAAGTTCGAGATGTGATCCTCAATCCCCCGGCTGAAGACACATACGACATCCTCAAACAACGCCTCATACAGCGAACAGCAGCCTCGGAGCAACGCCGTCTCCAGATGCTTTTTACGGCAGAGGAATTGGGGGATCGAAAACCTACTCAACTCCTTCGCAGGATGCAGCAACTCCTTGGGGATTCGGCAGGCCCAAACCCAGACAGCTCCTTCCTTCGGGAACTATTCTTGCAGAGGCTCCCTGGCCAAGTCAGAATGGTCCTTGCCTCCTCTACGGATATGTCCCTGGACGCCTTAGCAGAGATGGCAGACAAAATCATGGAAGTGGCCTCCCCCACAGTTTCTTCCGTGAATGTCGCCCCGCTCACATCTGAAGTGGACCAGCTCCGTGCTGAAGTCGGCAGACTCCGAGAGCTCATCTCCTCCTTCCAGATGGCACCAGCCCACCAAAGCCGTCCTCAGTCACGGTCTCGCTCCCGCTCACGTCAGAACAGCCCCCATCGCTCTTCAACTGAGGACGCCTATTGCTGGTACCACCGACGCTTTGGAGAATTGGCCAAGAAATGTTCCTCCCCTTGCTCGTGGTCGGGAAACGCCCAGGCCAAGTGCTGATGGCGGCGAGCACTCCTGGCCTACCACCAAGTCGCCTCTTCTTCATCACAGACCGAACCAGCCATTTGAAGTTCCTCGTGGACACCGGTGCAGAGGTGAGCGTGATTCCTCCCTCCCGTAGTAACCGTGTCTCTCGCCCTACAGGTACCTCATTACAGGCAGCCAATCAATCTGCAATTGCGACTTATGGTACATGCTCTCTCGCCCTCAACCTTGGGCTGCGACGCTCCTTTCAGTGGACCTTCATCCTTGCAGACGTGAAACACCCCATCCTAGGAGCTGACTTCTTAGGTCATTTCAACCTACTGGTAGACATCAACCATAGTCGACTAGTGGACAACGTCACTAAGCTACACGTTAACTGTATCCAGACCCAGGAAGCCTCGCCCAGCCCTTCCGTCCCCCGCGCTGACCCACTGGACACCTTTTCCGCCATTTTGGATGAGTTTCCTTCTCTTCTCAGACCTCCTCCACCTGATCAACCTGCGCAGCACCACGTTACTCACCACATCACCACCGCGGGACCTCCAGTGGCTGCACGCCCCCGAAGACTACCCCCTGATCGCCTCAAGATTGCCCGCCAAGAGTTTGACCGCATGCTGGACTTGGGAATCATCCGCCCCTCCTCTAGCCCATGGGCCTCCCCACTGCACATGGTCCCTAAGAAGACCCCAGGGGACTGGCGCCCCTGCGGCGACTATCGAGCCTTGAACAACTCCACAGTTCCGGATAGATACCCTGTACCCCATATTCAAGATTTTGCAGCATCCCTCCATGGCACCACCATCTTTTCCAAGATCGACCTTGTACGGGCGTATCACCAGATACCTGTGGAACCATCCGACGTGCCCAAGACTGCCGTAACTACACCCTTTGGCCTTTTCGAATTTGTCAAGATGCCCTTCGGTCTCAGGAACGCAGCCCAAACCTTCCAGAGGTTTATTGACCAAGTTCTCCATGGCCTCCCGTACAGCTACGCGTACATTGATGATATCTTGGTCGCCAGCAAAGATGAAGAAGAACATCGTGTACATCTCCGCAATGTCTTCACTCGACTAAGCAGCCAGGGAATCCAGATCAACCCCTCAAAGTGTGTATTAGGGAAAGCCTCCCTGGAGTTCCTGGGACATCTTGTTGACAAAGACGGTATCCGCCCACTAGCAGAGAAAGTGCAAGTCATCCAAGAGTTTCCACAACCCACTACGCAATGTGAGTTACGTAGATTCCTCGGCTTACTTAATTTTTATCACCGTTTCATTCCAGGTTGTGCTGCCATACTCCACCCACTCAATGCCCTCCTCTCGCCACCGTCTAAGAAGGATGCCCCGGTGCAATGGACTGCTGAAGCAACTGTTTCCTTCAATCAGAGCAAACAGGCCCTAGCAAACGCCTTCCTCCTGTGCCACCCCCAGGCAGATGCCCCCACCTGTGTGATCACAGATGCCTCAAACACGGCTGTTGGAGCAGTGCTACAGCAGTTCATCGGATCAGTCTGGAGTCCTATTGCCTTCTTCTCGCGCAAGTTGCGTCCAGCAGAGACCAGATACAGTACTTTCGACCGGGAGCTGCTGGCTATTTACCTGGCCCTCAAGCATTTCAGACACTTCCTGGAAGGTACGCACTTCCACATCATCACGGACCATAAGCCTTTAACATTTGCCATTGCCACACAGTCCCAACATCATTCCCCAAGGCAGGTACGGCACTTGGATTTTATCACCCAGTTCACATGTTCCAGGAGCAGCTAATGCAGCAGCCGACACCCTCTCACGCATGGACGTAGATGCTATTCACCTACCTTCAACGTCCCCCATTGACTTCCACTCACTGGCAGAGGCCCAACATGTGGATGTATCCCTGAATGACGCAGCACCCAACTCCTTGGTCCTCAGGCAAGTACCCATTCCTATGTCAGATGTTACCTTGCTCTGTGATACTTCCACAGGTGTACCACGGCCCTACGTTCCCCCACCTTTCCGCCGTCGAGTGTTTGAGATTCTCCACTCTCTGTCTCATCCTGGAATCCGGGCAACACAGAAGCTGATTACTGCGCGATACATCTGGCCTGGCATCAACAAAGATGTTCGCCACTGGACTCGTTCCTGTCTGCAGTGCCAGAGAGCTAAAGTACAGCGACACACAGTCACACCTATCGGCACCTTCGCAACTCCAGATTCCCGCTTCGATCATGTCCACATTGACCTCGTGGGACCCCTACCGCCATACAAAGGATTCTCATACCTACTCACATGCGTGGATCGATTCACTCGCTGGCCGGAAGTGGTTCCCATATCCGACATAACAGCCCAAACTGTTGCCCAAGCATTCCTTTCAGGATAGATTGCCCGTTTTGGAGTACCATCGACTATTACCACGGATAGAGGCAGCCAATTTGAGTCAGATCTTTGGCAGAAGCTTACCCATCTCTTCGGTTCCTCCCGCATTCGGACCACTGCATACCATCCTGCAGCTAATGGTATGGTTGAACGCCTCCACCGCCACTTGAAGGCCAGCCTCATGTCCCACAGACCACAATCTCAATGGTTGGATGCCCTCCCACTGGTTCTCCTGGGAATTCGCACCTGTCTCAAGGAGGACTTAGGCTGCTCATCAGCTGAGTTAGCATATGGAACCACATTGCGCCTCCCCGGAGAATTCTTTCAGACAACACAGGAAACCCCTGACCCCCTTTCATATGTATCCAAGTTGCGGATCATTATGCAGCGGCTCAAGCCAGTGGCACCCAACCATCACACCCAACGCAACTTCTACATCAGCCCAGAGTTGGAGAAGTGTACACACGTTTTTGTCCGTAGAGACGCTATCCGCCGTTCTCTTCAACCTCCTTATGATGGTCCCTACAAGGTGATACAGAGG
>CAUJGJ010000100.1:25000-27500 GCA_963170055.1 Halisarca cf. caerulea
ATTGTGGTACCTGGCACTTTTCCTCAAGCTGCATCGACAAAGTTCTCTTCAAAAAGGCATGTTCATTTGATCAGCATCACAGTACGTTTGGCATCATTCCAGATCACCAGATATGGCCTGAGGTTGGTGGGGCAAAGTGATGGGGTGGTCTATACTCCTTGATTGGAAGGTCAGCAGTGACATGGTAGTCATTACCCCACTCACAATCTCTAAGGAAATTACACATACACACACACACACACACACACACACACACACACACACACACACACACACACACACACACACACACACACACACATGCACACACACACATACACCCCCCCCCCACACACACACATACACTTATATTTATATAATTATATGTAGGTAAGTGTGTGTGTGTGTGTGTGTGCGTGTGTGTGTGTGTGTATGTGTATGAGTGCATGTGTGTGTGTGTGTATGTGTGTGTTTGTTCAGAGGAATCAGGTTACGATACACCACAGACATGGGTGGTAGTTAGTGGGAACTATAATTGGTCGTAACAGAATACATTGGAAGACCTTCACAGCTGAACAGAGTGTGAACATAGGGTGTTTGCCCCAGGAAGCCAACCATGTTAGATATTTTTCCAGGAATAGCTACCTGAGTGTTTTCATGATATATATAAGTTTGATTATAATTGTTTGGCCTTGCTATGAGTCAACAATCCTCATCATGTGTACAGTAGTTCCAGTTTGTTGTCAGCTGCTGTCCTAGTTTGTATAGCTTGTTGAGATCATACTTTCAGTGGTCCTCTTTGTCTGGGTGCTTTTTTATGCCAAGAATCAAAACCTTACAACTTCCTGTGCTAATTACCTTAGGAACTGCTGTTACGCCGCACAGCTCAACAACGAGAACAGCCCCAATTCGAGAACAATAAAATTAATATACAGTACACAGAGTCATATCATTCATGACAGCATAATGATATTCATCACTAACACTCAAAATAGACACATACATGTCAAATGACTACCCAACATGCTAACATGTATGTCTGCATGCATGTCCCGCCTAAATCTGCACCAATTTGCATCCATTCTTTTAATGCGTTAGCTAACCCAAAATGAGAACAAACCGAATATCAGGGCCACACCCACTTACAATGGACACATACATGTCCAAAGATCACCCAACATGCGTTCTCTGAATGCAACATGACTAATATAATTTAAATAGGGAATGTAGTACAAGTCATGCAATTCGTTGTAATATTGAATATCATTCTGCACTATAAATTTTGGCCTGGCAGTGTGTGTGTGTGTGTGTGTGTGTGTGTGTGTGTGTGTGTGTGTGTGTGTGTGTGTGTGTGTGTGTGTGAGGGTGTGTGTGTGAGGGTGTGTGTGTGTGGGTAGGTGGATGTGTACATGTGCCGTGTGCATGTGTGTGTGTGTGTGTGTGTGTGTGTGTGTGTGTGTGTGTGTGTGTGTGTGTGCATGTGTGTGTGTGTGTGTGTGTGTGTGTGTGTGTGTGTGTGTGTGTGTGTGTGTGTGTGTGTGTGTGTATGTCTCTCTCTCTCTCTGTGTGTGTGTGTGTGTGTGTATGTGTGTGTGTGTGTGTGTGTGTGTGTGTGTGTGTGTGTGTGTGTGTGTGTAAGTAGTGTGTGTGTGTGTGTGTGTACGTGTGTGTGTGTGTGTACGTGTGTGTGTGTGTGTGTGTGTGTACGTGTACGTGTGTGTGTGTGTGTGTGTGTGTGTGTGTGTGTGTGTGTGTGTGTGTGTGTGTGTGTGTGTGTATGCGTGTGTGTGTGTGTTTATGTGTGTGTGTGTTTTTGGATGCATTCCCCATTTGTAAAGATGAGCTCCAATTTATAAAAAGATGACCCTCCATTTATAAAGATGTATCCCCCATTTATGAAGATGAGCCCCCATTTACAAAGATGCAGTCCCCATTTATAATGATGAGTCCCCCATTCACAAAGACTTCATTATCCCTTATTTATAAAGGCAAATAAGTGGGGACAGATTCACATAATTGATCATGTTTGTTTACAGTTTACTAAATGAGTCCACAGCCAGAGTTGGCATTCCTGTCACATTTAACTGAGCATGTTCAAAAAACAGCCTCACACAATGTGGTGCTGAGCAAGTGCGCCAAAACATATGCTTGAGTTTATACTAGATGTGGACAAACTTCAGAACCTCGCCGAACATGTTGGAATTTGGAATGGATGTGGGAGTGACTGAAATGGAGGGCAACATATGGCCAACACTGGATGATTTTAATTTCAGACAGCTGTTATAATTCCTTGTATCAATCTAAGCTGGTCCACATCCTACTCTCGCGTACCACTATTTCGCCTCCTGTTTCGATGACATCATAATCACCGAAACAGGAGGCGGTCTGGGCTAACGAGACTATTAGAGAGACCCATCAATATTGAAAGTGCTGGGATTATTTCGACTTTTGATTTTGGATGGAATACATGTATCAACTTGTAGTGTATACTTATCCAAGTCATTTACTGTGCAATTAATAC
>CAUJGJ010000101.1:0-13000 GCA_963170055.1 Halisarca cf. caerulea
GCAGAGTGCAGTTAGAATGTTGAATTTTGCTTCATACTGTGTGTATTATTCCAATTACTTAATTATATTCAGCCATCTCTATACATAATAGTTATTGTATGGCCTACTGTACATTGGCGTATTTATTGCTCAAGTCCTGAGGGCGCAAACCGCTCAAGGGCAAGTGTAATGAAGAGCCAATGCACAGTAGGCCATACAACAACTTACTTGTTGTATGACCCATGAGCTTCACAGATCAGGTCTGTGCCAGAAAGCGAGACAACAATGTATAGGTAGTCGGTAATGAACATATTGCTCAATTGTCCACAATAAGCCTACTTATCAGATGATGACATTGTACTTCAAAGAAACTGTCTAGGTAGTAACGAATTTACCACCTAGGAATAAACTACAAAAGACCCAGGGCTCATACAGCACTTGACTTCAATTGTTAAACCTCGATCTATGGTCAAAGAAAGGCTTGTTAAACCCTTTATTGTGGACGATATGATTGCGCAATCACCCCTTTATCGTGGACGAGCCACTATAGTGGCTCGTACTTCTTTTGTCATTTTAAGAACGAATTAAATGTTTACTGGCTCAATTGCCCATCTAACGAAAGTTAAAACATGTTGCCAGTATCAACATAAGCGATAGATAACAAAAATAGTAACACGAAAGCTAGAAAAACACAAAATCCTAAGCGTACCGTATACGTACTGCTGCATCAGACGAGTTTCAGGAACAGGTAGATAATGACAAAAACGAGTTCAGAATTAATCTGGCTTGAGAAACGATGGCACAGTACCTCTCTAGAAAGCGGAAAGGACAAACTAGCATTAACAGTGTGCCTCCTTTCCTGCGATTTGTGAGCGTCACTCCCTTCGACGTTGACAATCTTCGGAGCGACCTAATCTGCCATTATAGCTCGTCAATTCTTTCCAGGAAGCAAACCAAGTACAGCGGCAAGCAAAGTAAGGAAATCGATCCCATTCTCTCTGCGTAGTTCCTGATTTTAGATTGAGCCACACTAAAGAACGCCATTTTTATTCCGCATAACTAGGATTTTTCGGGACATTAATGTATATTTATTGCATAACACCGTAAAACGGGATCGAAAATAACTTTTAGTATGTGTTCTAACTTCGTTATAACCCATATTAGAAGGTTCATATTTACAGAGTGTGTTACTATTGCTACGTATATGCTTCGTATAAAATTTGAACAAAATGCGCTAAACTTTCGTCATCTTCCACAACCACGGGTTGAGCCACTATAGTGGCTCGTCCACAATAAAGGGTTAAGGTACTTCAATAATGATTATGTTGACTTTGAAGTTATTCCAAGCGGATAAATACTTAAATGGTTCCCCTGCGGGAAGGTTTCAAATCATCATCCTGCTAATTTGTCAGAGCGTTTACCGTATGTCAGGAAATTTTCATGGCTAATAAATTGTGGTTTTTGCAATTCAGAAGGATCTGTGAACTTATTCATCCACGAAATTCAGTGAAAAATGACTGTTGATGGGATCATGTATTGCTTACGCTCATAGGATTCGTTTGCATGCAAGGATTAGTTATAATATGTACGTACTTTGAATAAATTTTTAGTATACCCTTTCTTGGGTTCACTTTGTTAATCTTATGGAATGTTGCTACATATGTATCTTAGCCAATAGTCTTTAAGCTTTCACGATGTTCACGAAGACCAAGATCTGCCGAGAGGACTACAATTCATCTGCTAGATCTTACTAGTTCACTCTTAAGAGATCAAAGTACTAACTACATCCATAGGATAGACGAACTAAAACACAATTTTGTTTAATAGGAGAAGCAAATGCTTGAAAAACGAGAAGACCTTTTGTTGCACAAATCTGCAGCCAGACACTGAATTTTTTCATCCATGAAAATTTATGACCCCAAAAATGAGGCTAGCCGTGAAATTTTTGTACCGCAAAAATTTCCTGACGTATGGTATTTGGCAATAAGCCAGTTACTATATGCTTGTCTATCACATTTACTGCTCGCACCCTCGGATCTTGAGCAGTAAATGCTATGCTCTCTCGAGGGTGTGTAATAACTAGTACATAGATACCGGCTAGTAGTATTAGTACTAGTGGTATGAGTTTATCAGAATGTACAATACTTTGCTATTACTGCCGGAGTATGATGTTGATTTTACTACGTAGGAATAGCGAATAGCCGGGAAACAGGAGTATGCTTTCACACACTGCCTCAAACCATTGAAGAGCACCTACAAGTTCTTCCTTATTTCTTTTTAGCAATACTGTCAGAATTTCCCACCATCAGCAAGTTTCTAAATTTTATTCACACCTAGCTTTGTTTTGTCATGCTGCTAGCAATTGCTTCCGTTCCTGTTTTTAGAATGTGCCCTCCTCTGCCAATTGTGCGTAGCGACAAGGATCTGTACATAGTGCACATCTATATTATGTAGTTGTATGACAAAATGGTCACACCTGCATGAGGGTGTATTGAGTGCCAATAATAGATCCAGTATATAATTGGCCATTAATAGCTATATACTATTGTGACTTACTGTGCTGCTGTGTTGAAATAATAATTGTGCATATACAGTGCAAACCTGCCTAATCTGGCACCTCCATAAGTCAGCACCAATCATTTGCCATGCAAACTGACCTCTATAATCCAGCAACCCACTATCTCGTAATCTGACATTGATTCTGGTGGCCCAACATGCCCAAATACTTAACCTCTATAAACCGGCATTTTCTTCAAAGCGTTCACTTTGGAAGTCAGAAAGCAAGGTATGTATGTTATGTCCAATTGGGACATAAACGGGATATAAATAAAATGGCAGATGTTATCAAAGTTCTGTAATAAATTGCCTTGTTTTCTGTCAGAATGAGATGTACAGTTCTATATATGACGCTTGGACTAAGGCTTGACTAAATTTATTTTGTATCTGATATAGACTCGAACCTAATCTATATTGTCATTTGACAGCATCTGCTATCCAACAAAGGAGGAAGATGACTGTACAAGGAAATTTCAATGAACTCGGGTCAGAAAAATTTTAACTTTTGAATTTTAAACTTTCACAGATTGTTCCTAAAGGACCAAACCCCAAAATCAAAAATATGAATATATCTGTACATTGCTCCATTCGTTTATGTCCAATGTTTTGTGGCCGCAGGGTTGTTTTTCTCAATTTTTTTGTGGGTAACCTTGAATATAGAAGCTGTGGAGTGGAGCAGTGAAATTCAGTTTTTGATTTAGTTAATTTACACTTGTTCAATATTTTGAGCCTACTTTTGTATACTAAAACCTCGATTTCTCCGTCCTGAATTTGCAATCTTTATGTTTTCACGTAGGCCTTACGAAAGGTTAACAAAGACTATCTTATAAGTATTAAATAAGCCTCTAGCCTGCTCAAATACAAAGTAGGTATGTCCTTGCTCTTGTTTAAGCATATTTCAGAACTGTATATCTTGTTTCCGCAGGAATTAAGTGGGGTTGTTTTAGTGCTTCGATATCGTCTGCCATTTTGTTTTTATGTCCAAATTGGACATAACCTACCTGAGAATGTAAAAATTGCACATTCCATACAAGCTTTTGGTAGCTTGCACCATTTTAGTGATTTAATTATAAAGACATTTATTTATTATATCATAATTGGACTAATTTGTACATGAAACAATGCAGTAATTAGACTAATTTGCATTGCAGCAGCTTCCCACTTGTCAAGAATAAAAGCATCATTATGGTGTTAGTTTGGCTTGCTACTAAGTCCCACACAGGTATGGTATAGAAGAAAGAAAAGTTCACATAAAGTGAAGTGATCACAAATGTAGGAGCTCAGTGATTATGCCGTGATAGATATTTGATTACGCTCTAGAACACAACGAGATTACGCTGAGAAACATTATCACGTTGCAGATAATCTAACCAAGATGCATTCCAGTACTTTTACTTTGGCTAAACATGGATGTCATATTATCTTTATCTTCCTTGAGTTAGTCGAAGAAAATTTGCATTCTTTCGATTATAGTAAACAGTGAATCAATAGTTGTTATGCAAAGGGATTGACACCGTCTTCCATATAAACAAGCAGGCGCCTTTTACCTGCCGCAAAGCAAGGAATAATGATCTACAGCTAGTTTGCACTCCACTGGAAGAGGATAGACTAGCGTGCAAAAATATCCGTAAATATACTGAAAATAAGATGGTTGCTCACTCCGTGCCTGTTTTGAGTGATCCGTGAAATGATGATCCTAACCGTAGGGCACACATGGTCAGAAGAGGTACTTCTTAACGATCGCTTATATTGTAAAGTTACTGTTTTGTAGATTTCTTTCACTTCAAATTGACGATGTACTCTGAAGAAATGGTGCAGCGTGTGATTGTCCTCGTATCATTTTCATATCGTGTGGATCACGTCAACATCAAAGTAAGGTCTAATCGCTTTCAGTGCAGTCTCTTGTGGTGTAGAACAACGGGATCACAGTCCTGACATCCTGTAGTCATGACACACATTTTTGGAATCACGGCATACCACTTCTGTGATCACAGCGTATCAGGTCCATGATCACAGCGTAAGATATACGTAGTAAAAAATCTCTTCACAAACTTTTTTGTTCTATACCGTATAGTATGTCCTTTTTCCGGAAACCAAGGGGCTTTGTGTGGTTTACAAAGGAATTCATTGAATTTTAAAACGGTTTACTGATTATTTTTATTAGCGTGTGAAACATTCCCCGCTTTAAAGCCTTTACTTAACCCTAAATTTCATGAAACACGATCTGTAAGATCTCTGCCAAAGTCTTTGGTAGGCCATTGCTGTACACAGCTGCGAAGCCAAACAGTGCCAACCTAAAATTGCATAGTCAATTAGGTCATTATCCTTAAAAGGTAATGTTTGGGCACTTGCGTGATACTGCAGTCATCATGCAGTAACGATTCCTTCAAGCTGTATGCTGACAAGATCGATTCTTCTAACCGTATCTACAAGCTTAAGTTTGTGATCTCAGTGTTTCATTTCTGCAGCTTTCTATTTCTACATTTCCAAAATTGGCAACTACAGATTTGGTACAAAAATGCTATGAAATCGCTAAAATAAGTACCCGCTAAACATTGGCCACTGAAAAACACTAAAATTGTACCCGCTAACATTTGTAACCTTTTAAGGTGGATCACGATAGGTAAAACTGAATTTTCACCGTGGTGGAACTTGATTCTCTGTTACATTCCTGGCATGTCCCCAAGTTTGTGGTTCTACTTTGTCAAAAATGGTGCTTTGATGAACATCTTCGGAACAAAGGAGAATGGTAAGTTGCCCCATGGTGAAAATTTAGATATTCATGCTGGCAGGTTATTGACAAAGTATGGCAGCTTAACCAGGTTCTACACAGCTGTGTACGTTTTGCACTAAATTTTAGCAGTCCGAATCAGGGATTGTTTTTGGGCTTTGCCAAGGGCTCACAACAAAGTTTTGTGAAAATTTGTAAAATAGTTATATTAATGCTTTGTAATAATTATTGCATGACCAACTGTGCATTGGCATATTTATTGTTCGAGTCCCCTCACCAAACAGAAAAACAACTGGGGGTGAAATCCGACTTTTGAGCGGCCATTTTGAGCACAGCCCCAACGTGGACATGTCTCACCTGTGCACTAAGCACGCAGGTATGTTATGTCCTCAAACAGGGAGGATTGTTTACGTACAGCACGATTGTTTACATAACAATTATTTTCTCTACATTAGAAGGAATTTCACACAAGGGTCACATGAAATTACCAACAAAACGCTTTGAACAAGAGTTAAATCAGATGAAAACTTTTCCAAAGGCCTCTTTCATTGCTAATTTCGTTAATCTACCTCAGAGACAATCGCGTTCGTTGAAAGAACTAACTCGGCGGCTTATCTGCTGGTAGACATGCAATGGCTGGTTTTGTATGACGTAATCAAACCACATGACTGCATGTGATATTCGACGAAGAAGGAAGATGACTCCACAAGAATATTTCAGTCAAAATTCCGGTCAGAAAAAAATTGATTTAGTATTGAAACCTTCACAGATTGTTCTTAAAGGACCAAACCCCCAGAATCAAAAAATAAATCTTCGTACGCTGCTCCATTCATTTTATGTCCAGCGTTTTGTGGCCATACGGGTGTGTTTCTTGTGTATAACCTTGGACATAACAGCCGTTGAACGGAGCAGCAAAATTCATTTTTCGATTTAGAAAGTTCATACTTTGTTCTACCTTTTGAGCCTACTTTTGTACGCAAAACCCGAGATTTCTCCGACCGGAATTTGCAATCTTTATGTTTTCACATAGGTCTGAATAAATGTGGACAGAGACAAACTATTGAGAATTGGATAAGCCTCAACATCATTCAGTTACAAAATATATATGTTCATATGTTGGTACAAGCAATATCTGGAACTGTATTTCTCATTTCGGTAGAAAACAAGGCAATAAACTTCATGCTTCGATAACGTCTGCCATTTTGTTTTATGTCTAAAATCAGACATAACATACCTGTGCACTGACTTGGTGGGATGTGTAGTGCGTAATGCCTAAAGAGTAGTTTTGAGGCATTAGTGCACTAAGAGCGAATATTTCCGCAATCGACTTCCGCTGTTTCCATCTTTTGTGTGCGTGGTTGCACCTGGGAATGTTCTTCATTGCCTACGAAGGAAAGAAAATAGGATTGCATTCATACAAGTCAAAAATGGGTCTTTTGGTTAACAAGTACTCCTGATAAGGAGTACTAATATGGAGGGTCCCCTGGTGTACTTACTAATGAGAGTCAACTGGTTGCTTTATTATGCTTAATATGCTCAATACAACTGCCTGTTTTATTACATCATCATTTGTACAATTGATAAAGAAAAACCTCTATAATCCAGCACTGTTTTTCATTCCCCAATGGGTGCTGGATTGTACAGGTTCCAACTGTACTACAGTACGGATCGATAATAAGGTAACGCTAATAGCAGTTGGCGTTTGTCATTTCTGTTTCTCATATATTTTGGTGGTTAAGCAGCATTTACTTTAGCGCCACTAGCGCTTTATGTTTGACAGTTTTTGGTTAGCGCTTAGCTGTTTTCGGTTCGCGGAGTACCGCATGTATTATTCTCTTCCCTTAGACCTTGTTCATTCATGGCAATTTTGGGCGCATTCACTACTATTGTCTTCCAACTCCAAACTGTCGTCTTCGGGGCAATCTTCTCTTTACGTTCGAGCACACACACAATATCTCCAAACGAGTAATCTGACTCCGAAGAAGGTTAAATGATCCGTTCTTTCCAGTACGTGTTCAAAGGTATTCTCTAGCGATCTTTCTCGCTCTCAGAGTCACCATCAAAGGACTATGAAGTAGATTTTAACAACATTACTACCTCGTATGCTAGTTAATGTCTCTGTTATTAGCGGTTTACATATCTTTGTCAGCATTTGTCATTTCTCATTGAGCCATTTACCATTTGCTGTTAACAGTTAATGTTTCTCTATTAGCGGTAGTACCCGCGAAAGATTCTCGTTTTGTGAAATTGTATTATCGTTTTGTGTTACCTTTTGGGGTCTGTACTGTAGTATTGATGAAATGTTGTTTTATTTTCTCTATCCAGCCCAAATCAAAGAAGCAAAGGACCCTTTGTAGTTGTATACAGTCTTGATGCTTTTTGAAGTTGTCATTGAACACTCTGTACATAGTATTCTGTTGTTTATTATTATAATAAGCTAAGAACATGCATGTTTTACAGCTATTATACTATTAATTTGCATTCAATTACCTGCGCAGCTGCATTCTTACATAATTTTGTGGTGTGTGATATCAAAAATGTGTTGGGTTAATTTTAAACTAGCCATATGAACAATTAAATCATTGTGGGATTGAACATCAGCGCCTGCATGCAGCAAAGATGCAGGCCAGGACTGCAGATTTCAATATTATGGCGAAATTGTGAATAATAATAAATTATCACAACATGCGATCAAAGCGTGTGCAGAAGAGATAGGGTTGGTGTCTACATTACATAACGGAATGTGTGCATGGTGTTCAATGCATGTGGTGGTGGTGATGTAATCCCAGGTCTGCTATTTGCTGATGATACTTCAATTGCATGGTGGCATCTAATGAAGATGGTTTAAGAAAGAGCTTGGATTCATTGGTTGATTGGTGTGTTGAATAGGGGGTGAAGATTAATGTGACAATTAAAGTCAGCCATTATGCACATTAGAAAGAAGTCAATGGCAAGATGTGAAATGAGTTATGAGATGGGTGCATGGGCAAGAGATACCTATGGTATCTTCCTATAAGTATCTCGGCTGTGTGATTGATGAGCAGAATTTGACTTTAAAGGATATGGTGGAGGACGGGCTGCAGCTGGGAAGAGAGCTCTTGGTAGCTGGTTGGGAAGATGCAGAAGAGAAGTCGGTGATGTTGGTGTTGGTACTTTCAAAAAGCTGCTGAATTCCTAGGTGGAATCCATCATTCTGTATGGTGCTGAAATCTGGGGCTGTGTACGTCGCCTTGAGGTTGTTGAAAAAGTGCAGCTGAGAGCGTTCCGCTTGTTTTTTGGGGTGAATACCTTGCATCCCAGGGTATCCTTGTTTTTGGAAATGGATATGTTGCCATTGGTATGGGAGGCCAAGATGAGATGCACTCAGTACTGGTACGAAGTGCTAACTAGTAAGGTGTATGAAGGACGTCTGTTGCAGAGGATTGCTAGGCAGGTAGTGCAGTTTGGTTCTGGTAGCTGGTTGAGGAGTATTGGCTGGTGTATTGGGGAATTTGGATGGCAAGACTTGAGTGGTAACGCAATCAGAGATCTGTCAAAGGGAGATTTGAGGAGTATGTTGTGGGACATTACATGGAGGAGAGTAAACGACGGGTGGTTGAAGGAATTAAATGAAAAACTGAAATTGTCTATGTTAAAGATGTTGGTGGATTGTGGTGTGGAGTCAAGTTGTGCATATGTAAAGAGTAAGAGTGATCTCGAGAGGAGGATTTTGATGAAGCTGAGAGGTGGTACTGCACCACTGCAGATTGAAATGGGCAGGTGGCAGGGGATAAGGCGGGAGGAGCGTTTGTGCAAGCAGTGTGACAGTGGTGTAGTGGAAGATGTATATCATTGGATGGTGGAGTGCAAGGCCTTTGACAGTGCGAGGGAATTAACCTCAACTGGAACTCATGGTAAACCTTGATGATGGCTTTAACCAGAAGACCAAGCAGCAAAAGACTACATTCATCCTCACAAATGCATGTTCCCACTACCAATTTCTAAGCCGCGTCTCAGCCCTATGGGCAGCTAGATTTTACTCTT
This sequence comes from Halisarca cf. caerulea, assembly GCA_963170055.1. NCBI lineage: Eukaryota > Metazoa > Porifera > Demospongiae > Chondrillida > Halisarcidae > Halisarca > Halisarca cf. caerulea. Next base: position 9,290 of record CAUJGJ010000101.1, read on the forward strand.
AGCATTATATGCCAACTGTATTATCTGACATTGAACTTTTCCTTTTTTGTACTCCTGTGTTGTGCTACATAGGACCTTGTGTGTCCTAGTACCCTTTGGGTATGGTGCACATTAATAATAATAATAATAATAATAATAATAATAAACGAACGCTGTGGCTACCACGTGCCAGTTGAATTCAAATACTTCAAACAGCACCACCGATGCGGTTTCGAATGTGCCGGCTTCTCAATTTTTTACTGATCAATCACCTGATGATTTGCTTCAGCACGGTGACAGAGCTCAAGACTCTTCAGTGTCCACGGATACTGATCGTCTTGTTGATCGTCTTGTTGGTTTTCTAGGTCAGCCCACGGCTTTGCTCAAAAGAATCCCGCGGCTATCGAGAATAACTGTGGCAATCAAGCTTTCGTCCATAATTGAGAATATTATTTCCAAGAACGATTTTGCATCATGGTCAAGATTGCTTCAATTTCCAAAGAAATGTTTGTTTAGACCTCAAAGGGGAGGCAGGCGATGGAAGCTAGCACAACTAGTTAACAACAACGTCTCTCGAGAGCTCACAGTCACCAACAATGACCCCATACCAAGCGTTCACAATCAAAGAACTCGATCTAACACTGACAAACCTGGCCATGCCATGGAGGTTCTGATGAATAGGGTATCTATGAAGCTGGAGGAAGCAGACTATAGAGGTGCTGTCAGATTGGTGAGTTCTGAGGATGTCATTGCGGATCGGTCTGACGCCACTCTTGCCGCACTGAGGAAGAAGCATCCCCCACCCCATATTGAATCCTCCATGCCAGAAGCAGTGAATGAGTCGGTGTTGCCTTTCACCATAGATGCAGCTCAAGTTTCCAAAGCAATCATGTCTTTCCCAAGTGGCTCAAGCGGAGGATGCGATGGCCTACTACCACAGCATTTAAAAGATCTTGTAGGTCCGTCAGCTGGTGATGGGGGGGTGCGGCTCTTGAAGGCTTTGGAGAGCTTAATCACCCTCATCCTGGAGGGTAGAACACCAAGTGAAATTCAACCCATTTTTTTTGGAGCTTCATTGACACCTTTGAAGAAAAAGAGTGGGGGCATCCGTCCCATTGCAGTTGGTTGCACAATTAGGAGACTGGCATCCAAGTGCGCCATCACCCACGCCCTCGGTTCCACTCCCCAACTCCTGTCTCCTCATCAGCTTGGGTTTGGGATACCAGGGGGAGTGGAGGCAGCGGTTCACGCATGTAGAGTGTATGCTAACCATCTCCCACCAGAAAAAGCGATTCTGAAGGTGGACTTCGAGAATGCCTTCAACAGCATTAGGAGGGATAAAATTCTCCGTGCTGTTGAAAGGTATATCCCAGACCTACTCCCATATATCATGTCCACGTACTCCAAGCCATCAATCCTCCTGTGGGAGAGCATCCAATTGGCCTCGGCTGAAGGCATTCAACAAGGAGACCCAATTGGGCCTTTGCTGTTCTGTATTGCCATCCACGACCTTGTGTCGGCCTTATCATCCGAATTCAAGGTTTTTTATCTGGATGATGGCACCATTGGAGGTTCTCCAGAGTCTCTGACTGCGGACTTGAGGACCATTGAGGAGAAAGGACAGGAGCTCGGCCTGTGTCTCAATGTCATGAAGTCCGAGTTGATTTGCACTGATAGATCAGCAATGCAGAGTTTTCTTTTGGAGTTTCCAGGTCTGCAGCCGATGTCGCCCAATGAAGCAGTACTTTTGGGATCCCCTTTGGGTGATGGTTCCATGACCGCAGTACTTGAATCTCAACTACAGCAACTTAAGGTTGTTGGGGAGCGATTGTGTTATCTCCAAACTCATGATGCCTTAACAATACTCCGCAATTCCTTTGCCATCCCAAAGCTCCTCCACATACTGCGTACATCCCCTGCTTTTATGTCTCCATTGCTGTTATCCTGGGATAACCTATTGCTTTCCATCTTTTCCAGAATTACCAACATCGATTTCAATCCTGAGGATCCCTCCTGGATTCAGGCTACTCTACCAGTCAGATGTGGTGGTCTTGGCATCAGAAGAGCTTCCTTCCTTGCCCCCTCTGCCTTCTTGGCTTCAGCTGAAGGAGCTTCCGTTTTGGTGCGAGACTTATTACCAGTTCATTTGGCCAACTTCCCTATCTCCAACTATCCTGAGAGGGATTCTGCCTTGGCTACTTGGAGCAAGGATCTATCACCATTACATACTCCAAATACATCTAGCTCACAGAGAATGTGGGAGGAACCAAGGGTGGCGTCTGTCCTCGATTCTCTTTTGGCAACAGGTGATCAGGAGTCCACAGCAAGACTTTTAGCTGCTAGCTCCAATGAGTCCGGTGCATGGCTGCATGCACCTCCGATTTCTTCGCTTGGGCTCCGAATGAGTAATGATGCTGTCAGAATTGCTGTGGGCCTGAGAGTTGGAGCACCTCTGTGTCAGCCTCACACCTGTGCCCATTGTGGTAAGGGGGTGGACCAGTTTGGTAGACACGGCCTTAGTTGCAAGTCCAGTCAGGGGAGGAGGTCTCGTCACCAAGCTATCAATAACATTGTCTTGCACTCTCTTGCATCTGCCAACATCCCTTCCAGACTGGAACCATCTGGACTTCATCGTTCGGATGGCAAACGTCCAGATGGGGTATCTCTGGTTCCTTGGTCTGCAGGAAAATACCTTGTATGGGACGCTACATGCGTTGACACATTCTGTCCATCCAACCTCCAACAATCTAAAGATGTGTCTGGGGGCGCAGCTGCCAAGGCTGAAGGAGTGAAGACCAGCAAATACTCCCATCTCGATAGGGTTTACAACTTTCAGCCCATTGCTTTCGAGACCTGTGGTAGCATGGGGCCATCATCTGAGGCCTTTCTGAGGGACTTGGGGAGGAGGCTGAGGATGGCTACAGGAGAGCCAAAGTCATACACCTACTTACTTCAGCGACTCTCAGTTGCCATCCAGGTTGGGAATGCTGCCAGTGTGATGGGAACGCTTCCATCTGATTCCCAGGACATTGATTTTGATGTTGATTGACGCCTGTCCCCCTTTATTTTGTTTGAATTATTATTTATATATTTATATATGGTGCATGTGTATGTGTTAGAGTATGTGTTAGAGTATGTGTTAGAGTATGTGTTAGAGTATGTGTTAGAGTATGTGTTAGAGTATGTGTTAGAGTATGACATTATAACATTGTTTAATTTTGTTATATTATTATTATACATACATATAATAACAATAATATAATAATAATAAATAGATATATATCCATAGTTCATCGGATATTGCAAGACTATATTATTATAGGTTTGATCCTTGGTGCGTATCAGCCGAATTGACAACCCTGCTCTCGATAATATCTTCTGCATGCATGCAAGAAAAAATGGTGGAATGCACTCCATGCAATTAAATATATATGCCATTTTGCCTATATAACCTAGGCCTTAATTACAACAGTAGCGGTGATACATATATAAAAGTCACCTAGGTTGTAGGTAGTGTCGTATGACAACAGCACATGCCTTTGATTCCATTGTTAGCACTGCTCGGAATTCTTGGAGCATGGCTTTGTGTGCCAGTACTACACCAAACTCTGGCACCAGGAACATTCTGTGGGTGTAGTCGGGTATATCCTGTGTCAGTTCCACAAGATTGAAGAGATCATCTTCTGTGTATCTCCTTGCATTCCGACTCTGGGCTTGAGCATTGGTGACCTG
>CAUJGJ010000103.1:0-5000 GCA_963170055.1 Halisarca cf. caerulea
TTAGTGATCATCCTATTATGATCATAATAATACAACTATTAATACATAATGTATGTTGAGTTTAGATATTATTATTGGTCATACAGATTGATTACTATAATGAATTATTATGAATCAAAAGTGTAAGTCATAATGATTGTAACAGTTCTGAGTTGTTCTAAGGGTCAAAATACATAGTTAAAATCTTGCGGACTGCTTTGTCAGCACTTTCATCTCCCCTGCACTATATCTGTTCGAAGTTGCTAGTGGCTGAAATTCCCGATCATATGCTATGGTATTTTGCACATGGCTTTCTCCAACAGACTCACCATTAAGCTCACAAAAGTTGTGTAAAACGAAACAGGAGTAGATAACAAAGGGCAGCTCATCAATGTTTATGTCCATTGGTCTCTTCAGGGCACCAAAACGTGCTTTGAGACGTCCAAAGGAACATTTAATGACATTTCTAGCGCTACACAAATTCAAGCCAAAGTACTGCTCCTGACGTGTAGCACCACCATTCGCATACTCCTTCATGAGGTATGGCAAGATGGGGTAAGCTGGATCTCCAATCAGAAATACAGGCACTGCTTCCTCCCCTTCAACAATGTGCCTTGGGCATGATGGTATAGTACCATTCTTGAGATGTTCATTCAGCTTTGAATTAGCAAACATGCGTGCATCGTGAACACTGCCTGGCCATTTGACAACAACGTCCATGAAGCAGTACCTATAGTCACAACATGCCTGTATGTTAAGAGAGTAGCGGCTCTTCCTGTTGATGTAGTCTGTGGAGCTGATTTTTGGCTGCTTAATTTCTATGTGAGTTCCATCAATAGCACCCAAACACTGGGGTACAGAGAAGGAATCATAGAAATTGGTTACCTTCTCCTTCACTGCATCTTCTGTGAATGGAAGCTGGATGTATCGGGGTCCAAGGTGCAACGAAATTGCTTTAGTCACTCTCCAGATGATTAACGAAACAGATGCACGAGAAATACCAAAGGCATTAGCAGTTTTACGAAGCCTGCCTTCATCAGAAAGGTAGTAAAGTGTTGCAGCAACTTGGCATTCCACCGAGATAGGAGAGCGTATATTCGTTTGTTTTTTTCTCAATAAAGGGCTTCAACTCCGCACAAAGGCGTTCAAAGTTATGTTTCTGAAGTCTGAAATTCTCTTTCCACTCTTCTGGCAAGACTGTATTGTGCACGAAGCTTTGCCACCAGTCTGCGGTCCTCCCTGGTCCAGAACCGCCTTCGTCGTCTTTGCCTTCTTGTCGACCTGTTCCGCGCAGACAGCAGGGCCAAATGCACCAAACGTTGCCTTCTTCGAATGAAGTGGGCACAGCGTAACACTGTGGAATGGTAAGCGCCCAAATACAAGGCAACAAAACTCGACAAGAGAGACAAAAGAACAGTAATGGTACTAGACACCATCTTCTTCAAAAACGAAATTTCCGTTCACACGGCAACGCAGGCGACAATGGAACAGGAGATTTCCACTTTCTTTTGCGGATACGAAAAGTTCCGGTTAGAATTATGTTTTTCACTGTTGTCGTGTAAACGGTAGCCCTAAACGTAACAAACTTTTGCGGATACGAGCGAAATCGTCTCCGTGTAAACGTAGTCTTAATGTTCATTCATAACTGGATGAAATGGACCTGTATTCTTACAATTGACAGTGAAAACTGCTATTTTATTCACGTTGCTGAGGCAAATAAAATGGCAAACGTAATGGCTGTAGTGAGCTTTGGACAAAATCGAAAGTTACAGATGATCAATCAGAATTTCTTGCCTCCTTTGGGTATAAATTTACACATATTTGTGACAATTCATGCATATGCATGTGGGACATGTCCACATTTGTTATGATTGTGCTTCTCAGTTTGCATAGTGATGATAATATTTTATTTCAGTGCCTACAAAATATTAATTATGCATTAATCTCGTGATTCATGCTGTTATTTGTGCGTATATGAAGGCCAAATCCGTGTTTAGTGACGATTTTTTTCGTCACTGATGCTCTATCACATGCTCCACATGTGACTAAACTTTAAAATCTCTTTACAATTTCAGTTTTGTGCTGGGTTTCTCATGAGGGAACAAGGTTAAGACTGTTTTATACTATCAACTGTGAGTTATTGATACTATCTAACTTTTACATGTTTTGTATATTGAATTTCTGCTCCTGTCCGGAGTTATGTGTGCCTAACGTTTTGATTTTCTGGACTGATTTCACCGATCTCGAAGAGGAATGATAAAATACACAACATGGAAAACTCAGTAAATACTTCCCTATCACGATTTATGTAAAAATATATCCCAGAGAAATGCAGAACCCAGAGAAATTCTGTCGCGTAGGTGTAGGAAAACCTTCGTTGCAGCTTCAACATAGACAACAGTCGTAAAAAACTATATTCAACAAGAAGTTTACATGTCTGCCAACTACAAATGTCCTTCTTTGATATTCTAAAGCTTGTACAAGTTGAGAACAGAAGTTGTATTTAATGACCGAAATTTTCACACCTTCGAATTAGCATGAACATTTCCTACATGCGTAATTGTGAGTTTTGCTGAGTACCATTGTAAGTTGGTTACATTTATTAGGGGGGGGCAGCCCCCCAAAGCAGTGTACAATTTACAAAAGGGCTGCAGCCCCCCCCCCCCCCCTGCCCCCAGTGAACATGTTATAATATAAAATTATGTCTGCGCATACAGTGCTATATAGAACGAGGTTAGCCATACTATTGTTACAGTATGGATAATGTGTCACAGTAAACTGCACCATAACGGAGTACTGTATATGCTATAATCTTTCACACAACTATACTTTCTTGGTATGCGCGGATTCACAGGCACGTTATGGCAGTTTTCACCAAAAAATAAATTTTGGCTGTCACTTTCAAATGTCCCATATAAAATGCATTGTTTTCTCTTCCTGAAGGTGGAAAGACTCAAGAACCCTTCCAAAGTTAAGGTGTTAAGGTACACTGTGTGTAGATCTCATACAATGTCAACAAATTTGCCACACATATCATGGTCATTATACCACTCTGACAGATGATTTTTAGAATAAACTAAGCTTCCTATTACACGTGGTGAAATTGAAGGCCGTAATCTGCAACCACACAAGAACATCAAACTTAATAATAATTATAACAAGCCATTCGAGTTTAAAAAAGTCGTGGGCCGCAACTTGAATCGTCGTTATTGACTAAAATAATGCTTCGAAGAACTCTTCTGGTTGAAAAGACTCTTCACTGATAAAATCAGGAGCAAACAAATGAATTTTACCGAAATATAGCCGAAAGATTACCTACCGACTTCGCGTCTGCCATGTTGTTAGCATATAAATATATATATATATATATATATATATATATATATATATATATATATATATATATACATATATATATATATATATATATATATATATATATATGTCAACAACATATATATATATATACATTGTTCCGGACGTTCCAGACACTTCCGGTGAATGTAAAAACCATATAGGGCCGCCGAAAAAAATGATGGATATTGATATTGGTCCAATAATGTTAGGGGATAAAAAGGGGATAATTGAATGATTTCAAGGGAAGGGGTTAATATGCCCAACCAAACAGTGCCACTGATGTGCAACTGGGACAATGATGGCTCTAACTGTGAAGAATGATGTTGCTGATGATTACAAATGGAGATGTCCCAGTTGTCGCACCTTTTCTTCTGTACGTGGAGGATCTATTAACGGTCAAGGAAGTTTTTTTCCACAACTCTAAACTGTGTCTGCAGACATGCTTAATGATGATTTGGTTGTGGGCCATCAGCTTCCCTGTCATCAGGCATCAACACAGGCCAAGATTGCAGAGCGCTGTGTTGGTAACATCAACCAGTGATTGTGTGATGTATGTTCACGGAAGTTGCTGCAAAGCCAAATTATCCTAGGTGGCCTGAATGAGGCAGTGCACATTGATGAGTCACTGTTCAGACACTAGCCAAAGGTATAATGATGAATAAATGCACTGTTGCAATCCCATTAATGTACATTAATTTATCTGATCTGTACAGAATGGAAGAGGGAGGGCGGATAGTGTAGATGCATGGGTTTTATGGATGGTGAACACATCCTGCACACTGTCATAGGAATTCATGAATGTGGTATCTGACCGACCGTACAGCAAACACATTGTTACCAATTATCCAACTCCAGGAACTGAAATATGGTCAGATTAATGGAGAGCCTACAGTCAGGTAGTAGATTTGATACTTTTAAGGCATACACTTATACAGTTGAATGCGTGTCTTATCTCCATTGAAGGTACAGAAACTTCCAAATGTTTCCTCCCTCTCCACTGCCAACCACTCGCTGTATTTTGTCGATCCACAGACTGGAGTTCACACACAAAAACATGGAATTCTACCGGAACCGGGTAAAATACAAGATAAAGTCAATGAAATTAAGGTGTGCTTGGTGACAAAATACCTGAGTATTTAGACGTGTTTATGTGGGGGAGTGGTATGGTACAAATCCTGGTGAAGCACTCAAAAACATGTGCCAACATATGGCAGCTATGTTCCCTCCTACATAGCCTTTTTTTCTGATTGTAATTTGATGATGTTAATAATTCCAGTACTGATCAGTGAAATGGATATCCTACTGAAACGTCTCCTGTGACAAGGGAGCAATCTCCAGTCGTTAAAGTAGTCCCAGGATGAAAGAACATGCAGAAGTAGAACTGTATTATCCATATTTCGAAGCATTTAGGAGAAATCTTTATTTTAGACGCTATACAGAGCAGCTCTGTTTCTGCTAAGTATGTGATATCCTCGGGGAGACCCTAAAGAACAAAGTCACATGTCATGATGTCATGTGACATCATCACAAAGCCCATAGCTGGTGCATCACAAAATTTTTGTTCCTTCCCCCGAAAGTGGTCCCCCCAGACTGTTTTCATCGATTTGCATTACTGCAAAAGCTGTCCCCCTTAATGAAAACTGTCTCCCCTGTCATTTGAATGA
>CAUJGJ010000105.1:0-10000 GCA_963170055.1 Halisarca cf. caerulea
TATACATAAAATATCTATATATCTATATATATATATCGTATATCCGGAAGTATTGGTGATCATTAAATTTCGCGATTTGTGCAAGAACAGGCTGTTTAAATAAATTTTTGACAGCTACACAGCATAGTACGTAGGTCAAGATAAATTTGGGGGTAGAATTTAGCAATTTTGATCCTGACCATCAAACTGCCAAATTGATAATGTCGCCAATATTTTTGGATTTACAGTATATATAAATAATTGTATAATTTAAATATAATATACTTCCATAATGAAGTTACAGTATAATAATATTATGCATCATTTGTATGCTCATACTCTGTCAGTAACACTACAAACATATGCATTGTGCATGTGTGCACATTGTATGTGCACATAGTTGCCTATAACTGAAAATTGTTATATATTTTATGTTGGATAACTTAGAAGCTTTTAGTTTCACTAGACTTTCAACTTCATTGTGTAGGATAAATAAGAACAGCCTGCGTAAACATAATTGTCATTTTAGAGAATTTCAGTCAGTGATAGATGGGTGCTATAATGAGAACCCCTTCATTCCATTGCTTCATCCTTTCTTGTTTACTGTTTTTATCAATGTCTTGTCAAGGCAATCACAAATACTATGATCAGAGAGTGTTTTGGGTAGCTCCATCTCACAGCAAAGATTCCACTGATCTGCCATGTCCAAGTCAATGCGCACAAAGGAAACCCTGCAACACTCTTCAAGGATACCAGGCTGAATCTGGAAACTTCTCTACTAATGACACAGTATGGATCTTTCTAAAAGGCAACCATCACATGGCTATGGGCAAGAAAAATATAAAAATTAGCAATGCTAGAAACATAACATGGAGAGGAGAGGACGACTGTGTGAGTGGCAAAGCTGTTTGCTCCATATACATTTCCAAGTACGATATGCAACAGTGTGCACCAAAACTTTCATGTATGAACACATTAGAATTAAGGTATGTGACAGATTTCACCTTGAAAAATTTGGAGCTTCAAAACGAAAAAGATGTGCTGGTTACTGAATGTTACAAAGGGGGGAATGTATCTGGTATTGGAAATCATACTAAGTCTTGCAATTGCCATTGTAAATTGTTTGCCCATAAAGTACAAAACTTAAAATTAATTAATGTAAGCTATGCTTTTTCTCCCAATTTATACCAAAGTGGCAATTGTATCTTGCTGGAAGATCCCCATGGCAACTACGACATTATAAATAGTACCATACAGTTACAATTCATCAAAATATTTGCGAGAAATTCGAAAAGTTTTACTACGATACCACGGGAATTCATACTCACAATACACAATAGCTTTTTCCTGTTCGGGCAATTCACTATTGATGTGGGAGTGCAACACATCAATGAATATGGTTATGCTGTCATTTGCATAACAGATTGTCAGTTCAGAGCATTGGATAGTATACGTCAGCAAGTGTCTAATCTAACAAATTTGCGAGAATCTGAGTCACCATTTTTCGCTGTGCGCATTCATCAAGATAATGTACATGTACGTATACAGGGAAATGAGTTCCAAGGAAATCCTTCTACCGAACTTCTTTTGCAAATACCTGTATTGATGACCAGAAATACAACATCACACATGAACGTAACATTGAAAAAGTCCAATGTTACGACACTGTTCCGAAACAACTGCCTCAGTCGGTTAAAATCCTTGAATGTCGTGTTCAACACTAGTAGTTTTCACCAGTGTATGAACATTGCCAATGGCAGTCTTGACATTTTATACCCCAATGTGAATATTAGGGATTCCAAATTGTCCGTTGTCAGAGGATTTAAGGCAGTGTTAGAGGTTCTACAATACTGCAGCCATTTTAATCCAATGCATTTGAAGGACCATCCAGTTATTCTGTCAATCGCACACTGTACCTTCTGGCAAACTCAGAATATGTACCAAGCACCAGTTGTTTTGATACGAGGATTTAACTGGCTGAGGGCTTCCCTGCAGGGGGGAAATGCAATAGCCGCTTTGTATAAATCCGACTGTGTTGGTTTAATGATTGACAGAAGTGATTTACAAATATTTGATCACAATGAAGTCAGACTACAGTTTTCGGCACATTATGATCATCTCTCAACACATATGAATTTCCATATGGGAACTATTGAAGGTGTCCTGATTTCTTCCAGTTCCCATTTGTTGTTGGCTAACGAATCTGAACTTCGTATCACCATCAACTTTCATAATAACATGACAATTTCTGAGGGTTTACATGAAGGAAATGATCAATATTTCTCACTGCTGCGGATAACCAACGAGAAGGAGCAAGCATTCAATGAGTTTGTAAAGTGCTATGTTCTACAGCTTGAATCTGCTAATTGTCAAGGAACATGTTTCTTTCAGTTCATCAATGACGATGGAACTTACACCACTCTCAACCAAATAGAATACTGGAATGCATCCCTTGACATGGAGTTTTATGATCCGCAAACACTGAATCATTCCATAGCTCCAACTACATTGATTAATGGGCATTTTAACAATTGCCAACTCAGCACAGATGTTGGTATGGCCAATGTAACCGATACAATCCTGAACAAAACATTTTCATTCAGCGTCAAGGAATATGCAACTGTACCGTATGAAATATGTCTGTGCGATCGCGACCCAGTTACACCGAAGGACAGTGCACTATGGAAATGCACTCAGGAATCAAAGATATCAGTGCTTTACAGTCAGAAGGTGGACATCAAGGTTGCCCTTCTTGGTGATTTCAAGAAGGTTATCACCAGTTCAACCACTATCAAAGTCACCATTGGTAATACACAGTTAACCACAATAAGTGATGGATCAGAGTGCATTTCTGTCTTCTCACATAATATTGATGGTAATCCAGAAGAGATCCACACAATCAAGGTGGAAACTGTACCTGCATTATTTCGAGAATACACCCTCAGTCACACGGTTAATGTACACATCCTCCCGTGTCCACCAGGAATGGTTCATGAGGCATCACAATGTACATGTAACATGTTCTTGGCAAAGCACTTCAACTGCACCGTAACTAACAAAGCAAATTACAGGGCAAAAAGAGAGCATTTATGGATAGGATACGAGAATACAACACTTAATTCTACCATAGTAATGGTGAAGTATTGCCCTACATTTTTCTGTAACGATCTTCTCTATGATAATGGAGTGACAGAGGATGGGCTAGAGGACAATACACAGTGTAAAAACAACAGGGGAGGGTTTATGTGCAGTCAGTGTTTGGATGGCAAGAGTGCTGTATTAGGATCATTTGAATGTAGGGAATGTTCCCATGGGTGGTTGGCACTGATATCGGCTTTTGTACTATCTGGGATAATCGTCGTCATTATTCTGTTCACATTCAATCTCACCGTTCTTCAAGGTACTATCAACTGTATAGTATTGTATGTGAACATACTAGGCCTTATGAGTGACTTCATGGAGGAGTATGCAAATCATGGAATAAGATTCCCTCTGGACCTCATAAGCTTTCATGCTGGGTTTCCATCGTGCTTTTATGAGGGAATGGATGAATTTGCTAAATCTCTTCTCATGTTTGCTTTCCCCGTATATCTCATCATCATCTGGCTTGTGATTATAATTGCAGCTGCTAAGTGCAACCTAAAGATCTTTCAAGTACCTTTCATTGCAAATAGATCGGTACCTGTGCTGGGCACAATCATGCTACTTACATACACAGGACTTGCTTCTGCTGTCATTACTTCCCTTCGATTCATTAAAATATTTGAAGTTACAAGTAATAGCAGTCATAATGTAAGCTTCAGCTTGAGGTGGTTTTATCAACCTGAGCTAGAGTACTTCAGTGGAAAACATCTCATATTAGCCATCATTGCACTCATTGTTTGTGTGTTCTACCTTATTCCATTCACTCTTTTTATGATTCTCGGGGACTGGCTAAGGAGGTTTATACATAAACTATGGTACAGCCATTTCATGGATGTCCTTCATGGTGCATATAAATGGCCACTTGGATTCTGGTTTGGAGTCAGGCTACTTGTTCGACTATTTATCATGCTCTGCAGTGTTCTTGTATACTCCACTGAGTACTACACCGAGGAGAGCTATGCATTTACTATTGCTGCAATTGTGACAACACTACGTTTGCTCCAAGACATCATTCAACCTTTCAAGTCGGCAGAACAACATGAAAGGTACCTTCCAAGACATTTGGTTCGGCAGATTCCAGAAAGGTGTGTCAGAGTAATTAACTTCATCAAGAAGCTACAGCCCTCTCTTCTTGACCGCCTATTTCTGGACAACACTATAATTCTGAGCATGAGCATGGTATTAAGTTTTTCATCAAGAAAGCATGAAGATATCTTAAAGATCATTGTTAACATTGCATTATTGGTGGCAATCGCGCAAATATTGGTAATTGTTGCTTATCACGGCTACAAGTTTTTCCCTATACCAAGAAAGGTTGCTGCATGCTTCAAGTCATTGAAGGACAAGACTGTGATGTGTTTTCACAGCTGTTCTGATCGATGGAGACAAAGGAATGCTGAGCAATCTGCACAAAATGCTAGGGGTCCTCTGATAGATATTAGGACATTAGTACCACCTGAATCAGACGACGAGAGTCCATCAGAAACTGAATCAGATTCTGAAGATGACAACGATACGGAATTGATGCGTCTTCTTTGAGTTTAGTGCTTTGAGAAAATATCTCTGGACTGTATTAAAAGCATGCAATAAGAAACCATGTTCGCATGCATAATTATCCATTTATATTGAATTTAGTAATACAACACAGTCACTTACTATTATATTATTCTTAACTTTCAGTAGTTATACAAATCATATAATAATAGTATTATCATATCTACAATATAATGGTTGAAAATGGTACCAATTAAGTAACATAATGTATATTATAATAATATTCTTATCTCTGTTATTATTATTGTTGTTTCATAATTATAGTATAATCCATTTTATCATTTCAGTAATATTAAAATTATTACGATTATAATCATATGTAATAATCACAAAATAATGATACGAACAATACTTAACAGGCTATAGCAGGATGCTAACCATTGATTCCAGTAATGTGCATACTAATTAAAACCCCATGCATATGATCTGCATATACAGTGAAACCTCGAGCTAGTCACTAATCCAACACTCAATGCATGGGAGCAGAAAAATGTGTTAGATTATACCGAGGAGGTCGTCGATATTACGGGGTGACTATATTGGCATACATGAATATGGGAATGAACCTCTAAAGCTGGTCGGTTAAGAGAGAATGTCGGATTACCAAGGTTTCACTGTATAATTTCATTTAATAAGTTCTATGTAGTGATAGATAACACCAGACTGAGTATTATATAATAGTATTACTGTATGTACATTAATCCTTGTGGTTTAGAAATGGTCAGATAAAATCGCACATTGTCATTTTTTTGCTTTATATATAGAAATATATATTAATATCATACTATTAATTAGATTAATACTTATAATTATAATATAATTGGTCACTGTCATACTCTCAGTGGCTAATGTTGGCATCTAAAAAGAAAAAAACTTAGTTTTTTTCATTTTAGAGGCAATTTCCTCATGTCTTCAGCAAACTGCAATTTGTGGCTTTCAATGACTGCATTAGAAATTTGTAGATTCTTTTTTTTTTTTCCTATAGTTAGGGATCTTGCTGTATTATATACATCAAATCCCTGTATCCATGCATTCTCATGCAGGCTGTGTGATGATGTCCTTGTATTACTAAATTAGTCTAATAGTATGGCTGATTAGAGTCATGATCAATAATTTACGATTCTTATGATTTTAATGGCTGCTATGAGTTTTTGTGCTACCCTGGGATGTCTTGGGTACATTAATCTGAGCAGAATCACTTGACAATGTCTGGAATCCTCATCACCCATAATATGTGCTGGCATATTTCTCATCACCCATAATACAGCTAGTGGAATCTCCGGTAGGGGACGCTCAGAAATATGGACAATCTCTCTACAAAGGACACAGCTTGAGGTTCCACAAATATTTTTCTCCCTATAGTTCCAATACATTTTGGACTTCCCAATGAAAGGACAATCTCCTTGCAAAGGACAAAATGACTGTCCCTAAGTGTCCTTTATTCAAATATTCCACAGTATGTGCTGGCATATCAATTTACAAAATATGACGAGATATGCATATTTCCTCCAGCATAAAACTGCTATAGACTATAGCAGGAATGCTTGAGATACACTTGATCCGCAAGAACCAGACTCTTATAAGCAGGTGCACTGCAACTGCCCTAGATTGGGTTTCCAGAGTGTTATTTGCATCTCCATGTTTCTGACGTCATTGCCCTGCCTGAAACCTTCTCAGTGGACATTTAGGGTCTGGGTACTCCGGACTGCAACTGTTCACCATATGTGTGACATAAACAACCTCTTAATTTTCACACATACAACTGGAGGAGCGCTTCAGAGACTAGCTGCATGATTGGGGTTGGGGTTCAGGTGTCTTAATCATAAAATTAAATTATAAGGATCCTAGCTGTTTTCACTTTCTTTCACATGGCTTCTTATAAACCTTCCAAGGATCGGAATCCGACTAAGTGCATGATGTACATAATTTTTCCATAGTATACAGTTATTTGGTTTTGACACTAGAACTGTGATGTAGGGGGGTGGACCATTGAAATAATAGGGTTTGAAAGGTTAACAATCTCAATTAAACCAGAGGTGCATCAACAATTAGGCTAGTTGCTGAATTCAAACTACAGTCACGTGCCTGGGTTATCCGCTCGACACAGTTTGCAGCCCTAATACTTGTCGGATAACACAGGTTGCTGGATAAGTGAGGCAGATTTGTGTACATAGAGATAGACAGTGTTGCTGAATCGATGGTCGGATAAATCAGGTTTCTGGATAACTCAAGTCCAGATAACCCAGGCGTGACTGTATTCACGTAGTGATCAAGCTTGGCAGCATACATGCTAAAGAGCTGTCTGCAAACCATGTTTGTGGTATTATTTTGATGCAATCATCACATGCATTTGTGAGATAGAATTGTCACGTACAGCAGGATTCACACAAAAGTTCATGATACTATAATGTCATTATGCTTTAAGTGCACTGGATATTATGCTTCAGTTTTCTAATATACAGTAGTACCCTCTAGGTAGTCTAGCGTAGCTGATCCAATCTCTTTCAGCCATTTTCAGGGACTGATGTCACCAGGTGTCAGTCCCCAAAAATGGCTGAGCAAGATTGGGTTGGCGATGCCAGACTACCTCTTAGGCCTTAGGAACATGTGCAGCAAGAAGGAAATGGCACTCATTCATACATGTGCAGTGTCTTGCTATGATTCTGTACTGACTCAGGAATGTACTTCCTGTTGAACTTCCTGTTATCCTGACTATTCACTCATGACTGTCGCATAATTTTATTATTATGTTACCATTTTCAGTTCTTACCAGTGTTGACAGTGTACGTACAACATGGAGAACTGCACTAACTGTAGTGAGAATCATACAAAGATTTCTGGCCCAGGATTCGGAGCATTCTTAGTGATATTATCTGTTATAGTGATTGTGGCATTGACTTTGAACATACTCATCATCACAACACTCTGTGTCACTCACGCTGTGGCAAAGTTGCTAAGAATATTCTTAATCAACCTTCTTGTTGCTGGGTTGAGTGTTGCTATTTTTGGAATTGGATTTTGCCTATCTGGCCTCATACTTAACTTTTCATCTCTGACTCCTCCTGATTTGGGAATCTGTAGGTTACTTGTCTGGGGATATGCCGTAGGAGCTATCAGTAGATTGTACTGTCTGGCTGGTTTTTCACTGATTGTCTTGCTCATAGTACGATACAATAAGAAAGAGCTGAAGGCTGTGTATATTGTCCTATTCTTAGCATCCATATGGCTGATATCTATTCTGCTAAACATTCATTTACTGGTCCCTCCCATTTTTGCTGTTCAGTACTATGACGGTGTTGCCTGTTTCACAAGAACATTGGATGCTGACATCATTAAAGAAGCTCGATATTTCTTTACTGCTATTTGGGTAGGATTTGGTGGTGTCACTCCACTGATCATCGGCATCACAGTCCCCTCTGTTGTGCTGTGCTACGTCAGGCGCAATACAAGTGGGTCGTCTTACAAGAAGGGAATGGCAAAGTTCACGTTGTTCCTCGTGGCAGGCAACCTCATTAATATTGTTGGTCAAGCTGTGGTGACTCTACTGGCATATGTATCGGAGCCTCCTGGTGTGTACTTATCGTACCTTTGTGGGTATGTATCACTGCTACCTACTCCCATAATGATCCTAGTTTTTATGAAACCAGTTCGCTATAAGTTGAGCAAGATGCTAGGCCACAAAACAGCAAGACCATTGCCACATGATTCCAGAGTACAGTCTGCAGACAAAACATTGTCCACTGCAGTGGAGAGTACTGTTCGAGTGTGAAAACCTGGTAAACTCCATTTTCAGCATATTATTATTATGTTGCCCAAATGGCTACAGTTGCTGTTATATGGTCGCATACTTTGTAAATTCTAATGTATTAACATGTATATATACGAGTGCCTGTGTGCTGTAAACAACAATGACCCTTTACCTATTGTTCAGTTCACTGTATTGCAAACTAAAAGACCACTTTGTACACTCATGGATTGTACTTTCATCAAGTGTACAATGAGTGTGCATTTGTTAGGTTCCAATATTATGTGTAAACAAAGCAGCCATAAAAATCTTTTAGTTATTATTATTGACATGATATACATATGCCTTCATGTATATTTATACTACACAGTACTATAAATTAATTATGCAGCAACTGTATGTTTCTCATACTTTATTGACTATTGACTGGGTGTTTCCTCCCTGTGGGATGCTCATCCATTTCTTTAGGAACCTGTTGGCTTTCGATTCCAGCTGCCACACACACACACACACACACACACACACACACACACACACACACACACACACACACACACACATGCACACACACACACACACACACACACACACACACACACACACACACACACACACACACACATGCACACACATACACACACAATAGTTTCGCCGAGTGTGCATGCAATAAAATGGCGGATCATGATGAATGAGGCAAAACTGGGTCTGGTTGACGAGACTACGTGCTGCTGCATGTCCTTCCAATCATAGAAACTCTGGTTAGAGTATCTATGTTCGAATAAACTGTTTGGCCGGCTTGCTTGGAGCTGAATATATTATGTTCTATGCTTATTGTAAGAAGTACTTTTAGCAATGAGAAATATAAGAGATGTATAGCATTGTTATGATATACTAATGGACAAATTACAGTTATGTCACTTACTTGTAAAACATGAAACACTGGCCCCATTGACCATAGATATTTGACTATATCTAATTTATCCTGACCATTAACGTTCTAATACATGTAGTTCATTTTCGCTCAGTATTGTATGACGTGTTCTAAGATTATACGTACATGTAATACAGCAAAGAAAGTGTTTAATTTGATTGAATATGTACACAATGTAACTGTGGCTTTTATTATATCCAAGTCTAAGTCTTAGAGATATTATAGTACATTTGTGGAACATGCACCAGTATATGCCCAATACTATAAAACCTGTCTTAAAGACCACTCGCATGTAAAGACCACCTATCTATAGAGACAACAGTAGGCTGGTGTCTTGGTCCCCCTTGAGCTCAGTTGTATACTAAAGCACCTCTGTACAAGGACTACCTGTCTACAGAGGCCACAATTACCTGGTCCCTTGAGTGGTCGTTATGGACAGGATTTACTGTATTATAAAATATCTGTGTTCTCCCCAGGTATCTTAAGAGCCCACCTCTCACGGGGGGGGGGGGGGGGCGTTAAGGGAAAGGGGCTAGCGACATTAGACTACCAGCCCCTTTCCCCTTAACGGCATAAAGGCAAAGGGATTTGAGATGTGATAATAGAATTTACGGTATAGGCAAAGGCCATTTGACTTGAACATTTTT
>CAUJGJ010000106.1:0-35000 GCA_963170055.1 Halisarca cf. caerulea
TTGCCCTTTCCAACACTGCAGATATCGACACGCTTGTGGCATATGTCGTGCTCGTAACCACCCAGTGAGGGATTGCCCGCTACTTCAGACACCGGTACCACCTGCTAAGCGCCCTCCCCTTGGAGACCGCCGACCTGGTCAAGTGCTCCGCTAAGACCTGCACAGGTCTGACCCACCACAATGGGCCACCTGAGCTGAACTGCTTGTTGTGTTGCTTTTAACGACACTTGGGCCTGCTTATATAGTAGCCAACAGGCCATTACTATATGCTTTAACAAGTCAGCACTCCCATGCATTGATTATTTATTCTAAATTACGAGCATGCGTACCCTGTCGTGGTTTTTGCATGGGGCAGCGCATATGTGTACGCACGTAGGTCACTATTTGGTACCGCATAAAAGCACACACGCACACTTAGTTTTTATAATATATGTTATGTATATGCATGCGTGTATATGTACTATATGTATGCGTATGGGTATGTATATATGTGCATATATATGTCTATATGTGCATTTCTGTATGTGTATGTATATGTATACAGATAGACAGATATATAGTTAGATAGAGGTAGGTACTGGCGGCCTCATTATTACTATCTACAGTGCATATATTCCTTGTTCACAGATGACACACTACCACAGTGTTCATCCCAAGCTACTGTGCACGTGCTTGCCAAGCAGTTCTGCCACTTACAGGCAACCCGAGTACAGCGCTCACAGATATTACCCGCAGCAGTGGAGGACCTTTTGCTGTCAACACCAATTTCCACTCCATTGAACGTGCAAGCGTGGCGCGCGGCTCTGGCCTCCCACCCACAAAGGGACTGGGTAGACAGTTTACTTCGTGGGATGCAATTTGGCTTCCGATTGGGCTTCCAATCTGAGGTCAATTGTCGATCATCAGTAAAGAATCATCCATCAGTACAAGAACACCCTCAAGTAATCAGGGACTTTTTGAAACAGCAGGTGGAAACAGGTCACGCTATCGGCCCATTAGATCCTAATTCCTGTCATGGTGTGGTGGTCAGCAGCCTGGGTGTGGTCCCAAAGGCCACACCTGGCAAGTTCCGGGTAATAGTGGATCTCTCCAGCCCATCAGGCCACAGTATTAACGACTACCTTAGACGTGAGTGGACCCATGTGTCCTATTCATCAGTGGATGATGCAGCTCTTTTAATGCATGCATTAGGCCCTGGGACATTGATGGCAAAGCTGGATATTCGGGACGCATATCGTATCATCCCTGTACACCCAGAAGAACGACGCTTCCTGGGAGTTCTATGGGACAAGCAGGTATACGTGGACTGCCAACTCCCATTTGGCCTGGCTTCAGCTCCTGCCATCTTCAGCGCACTGGCTGAAGCACTACACTGGGTGCTGCACCAGAGGGGAGTTCGCGCCATTGTGCATTATCTTGACGACTTTCTCTTGTTAGGGTCACCGGGGTCCCTAGAGTGCACACGGGCACTGGCTATTACTCTGGCCACATGTCAAGAGTTGGGCGTCCCCATTGCACCTGACAAAGTCGAGGGCCCAGGGGTGAATCTGTCATTCCTGGGGATTCAGCTCCATTCCTGCCCCCTAATGGTATCCCTGCCTCCATCAAAGCAACAGGCTTTGAAGTCCATTTTGGGTAACCTTGTTGAGGCCAAATGTATTCAGGACACATCAATCCTGGCATCGTTAGTGGGGCATTTAGTCCATGCGACAAAGGTGTGCCCTCTGGGCAAGGCATTTCTTAGTGGGCTATTTCACGCCCTCAGATGCGCCAGACCAGGGACAACATGGCGTCTCAACAAGGCAACCAAGGCAGACATCGCTTGGTGGTATTCCCTGCTACAATCATGGCCAGGGGTCTCCACTCACCAGTTCCTTGCTCTAGGTCAGCCAGAGATTCACATATTCACTGACGCCTCAGGCTCATGGGGCTGTGGGGCATGGGCCCCACCCAACTGGATTCAGGTCCGATGGCCCTCAGGAACTGACCTTGGCTCCATAGCATTAAAGGAGCTTGTGCCCATAGTGCTTGCAACTGCAGTTTGGGGCCCCCAGTGGGCGGGTAGATCAGTACTTTGTCACTCAGACAACATGGCAGTGGTTGCGCAATTAAATTCCCTCCATGCCCACGACCCCAAGGCATGTAACATGCTCCGCTGCATTGCCTATTTTCAAACCCAATTCGACTTTCGCCTCCAATCAGTACACATAGCTGGCACCAGGAATGTGGGGGCAGACCATCTGTCCAGGGGTAGAATTGAGGCCTTTCGCGGTCAGTTTCCATCCTCTTCCCCTTCCCCCACACAGGTCCCCAGAACACTCATCCATCTTCTGTGTGTAGAGCCAGCCGATTGGACCTCTCTGAGCTGGAGAGTCATGTTCAGCAATTTCTGGAGGCAGGCTTGGCCGAGTCAACAAGGAGGGTGTACCGCTGTGGGTGGTCCAAATACTTGGCCTTTACTGAGGAGTTCTCCATACCTCCAACCCCAATAACCCAAGAGTCAGTGACTTTGTTCGTGGCCTACTTGGGGGCTCAACGCCTCTCATTGTCAACGATTGAATCATATTTGGCTGCTCTCAGATACTTTCGTATCCTGTTAGACCCTTCATGCACCAACCCCACCTTCTATTCACCACACATGAAGATTCTTCTCAGGGGGGTCAGAAGAATGCAGACTGGGCCCGATGGGGCAAGACAGCGCCTCCCCATAACAATTTCACTAATGCGTCGCATTAAGGCTTACCTAGCTCAGAGCCCACTTTCTTTTAACAATAGGATGATATGGGCAGCCTGTTGTACAGGCTTCTTCGGGTTCCTGTGCTGTGCAGAGTTCCTTGTACCAGACAATGCTAGTTTTGACCCATCCTGCCACCTCACGGTAGGCGACGTACAATCTACATCCTTACTTCTTTGTAGGGTTATGATCAAGCAATCCAAGACGGACCAATACGGGCAAGGATCTCAGGTAGTTTTGGGGTCAACTGATCAAGACATTTGTCCGGTTTCAGCCATGATAGACTACCTGACAGAGCGAGGGAATCAAGATGGCCCCCTATTTATTACACAAGAAAGGCAGCCTTTGAGACGGTCCTACTTTGTTCAACAGGTCCAGACAGCCCTTTCAGCACAGGGGCTCCAAGGATCCAAGTTCAATGGCCACAGCTTCAGAATTGGTGCAGCCACCTCAGCCAGCACAGTGGGAGTCCCAGAGTCAACCATTAAGATCTTAGGCCGCTGGCAGAGTTTTGCTTACCAACGCTACATCCGTCCATCGGAACTGGAGTTGGCCAAGGTATCATCCCAGCTCACCAGAGGTGCCATCCCCCCACCAACCTCTTAACAACTAACCTCAGTTGCGGTTCTTGCTTACATGCGGGTTAGCTAATCTGTAGTTTTTTGTTGTGTTTTGTTTCACTGGCATTGTAGTTCAATTTGTGGGAATGGTTGGGTAACTTATAGTCAATATAATATTATACTAACTCAATACATGCACAACACCACTGTACAGTAAATTCACCTGGGGTCTCTTGACAAAGGATCTGGGTCGTAGTCCCCCAGGTGCAAAATAAGTGGTAATGCTTTAACTACTCCGGTAGTATAAATTATACACATGCATGCAGTGCAGGCACATTTCGGCAGGCAGAGGCACGTGGCACCTGGGGGGTGGGCCTACACCCCCCTTATTCCAAGAAGGGGTTCTTTGTATGATCACCCTCCTAAGCCAGGTAAGGTAATGCATGGTTGGTATGTAGGGGGACTGTGTAATAAGAGGTCCTACTAGTTACTACTAGATGAGTGGAAGAGGTTAGGACATTAAATGGAATTTAACGCAGTTGAATGGAGTTAATGTCCACGTCTGTAACGGCCAGGCTTACTTGGCCGGAAATTGTCATTAATTGGCTAGTGTTACAGCGCATGCGCAGTTATTACCAAAAAGCGCGGCGGCAACTGTCAAGTGCAGAGATTCAAAGCTTGATCCTTACGGCTTGTGTTTGTGTGTGCCTTTCCGCTTCCCATATATATACTTAGCGAAGCTACTTTTTAGACTTGCATCTGGTATCCACTTCTCAGAGTATATAACTGTTGATGGCCCAATCGCTGCCAATATCCAGGGTTTTTTTTGTTTGTTTGTTTGTTTGTTTCTTCTTGTTACGTAAATGTGTGTGTTATTGTGGTGTCTCTCCGCCTTTCAGGCGTGACAAGGGGTGGGGTGGGTCGTAGTCCCCCAGGTGCAAAATAAGTGGTAATGCTTTAACTACTCCGGTAGTATAAATTATACACATGCATGCAGTGCAGGCACATTTCGGCAGGCAGAGGCACGTGGCACCTGGGGGGTGGGCCTACACCCCCCTTATTCCAAGAAGGGGTTCTTTGTATGTACACTCTCCTAAGCCAGGTAAGGTAATGCATGGTTGGTATGTAGGGGGACTGTGTAATAAGAGGTCCTACTAGTTACTACTAGATGAGTGGAAGAGGTTAGGACATTAAGGTATATCAAGTGATTGTGAATAGGTGACACACACACTCACACCCACACCCACACCCACACACACACACACACACACACACACATAGCCATGCAATATATACATGCACACACAATTCACATAAATATATGCACACTACCACTACCTACACACACACACACACACACACACACACACACACACACACACACACACACATACACATCCAAATATGCACTTACAATTTCACCAAAGACCTTTACAATCAGTACTTCAGTCTATATTCTGAACATGAAAAGAAAGAATAATAAACAATGAAAAGAAAGAATAATAAACAATAAGACCACATACACACACACACACACACACACACACACACACACACACACAGGAACATGCTCAAATAAACACACAGACACAAACAAACATAAAAGCAAGTGAACATATCCAAGAAAATACATACAGAAATTCTAACATATATGTTTGAAAACGGTTGGCTTAAGAAATAGAGCTTTCAAAAGTCATCTTGTCTATCACAAATACACACACACACACACACACACACACACACACACACACACACACACACACACACACACACACCTAGCCATGCAATATATGCATGCACACACAATTCACATAAGTATATGCACACTACCACTTCCTTCTACACACACACATACACACACACACACACACACACACACACACAGTGTTACACATACACACACACACACACACACACACACACACACACACACACACACACACACACAATGACACACATACATACACACACACACACACACACACACACTTGTACACACACACACACACACACACACACACACACATACACACACGTGCACACACACACACACACACACACACACACACTTGTACACGCACACACACACACACACACACACACTCACACACACACGTGCACACACACACACACACACACACCACACACACACACACACACACACACACACACACACACCACACACACACACACACACACACAACACACACACACACACACACACACACATACACATGTACGCATGCACGCACACACACACACACACACACACACACACACACACACACACACACACACACACACACATACACACACATCCAAATATGCACTTACAATTTCACCAAAGACCTTTGGAATCAGTACTTAGTCTATATTCTGAACATGAAAAGAAAGAACAATAAACAATGAAACCACAAAAGGGCATATACATACACACACAGTCAAACCTCCACTACATCACTGGTTCTACCACACCATGCTGCTATAACCAATATGGTGTATCTAGTGCTTGTACATAGGTGACATACACACTCTCTCTCACACACACACACAAACAGTGACACGCACACACACACACACGCACACACACACACATACACACAGTGACACACACACACACACACACACACACTTGTACACACACACACACACACGTGTACACACACACACACACACACACACAGTGACACACACACAGTGACACACCACGCACACACACACACCAAACAACATAGATACGGGTACATAGTATACAACATCTACGCTAACATACACTAATGCGAACATATCCAAAAACTACTTGAAGGAATTCCTTTTTAACGGAAGGCGTGCTCTCACTAAACATCACCGAAACACTTGTCATACAAGTTCAACCCTCTACTTGAAGTATTTGATGATCCTGATGATAAACTAAATGTTTTCAATCTTCTTCTAAAAGATGTTGTTGACAAATGTGCTCCCTTGGTCAAGAAAAAGCAACGAAGATCCCCCTCCCCATGGATTATCAGGGATCTTCGCAGGAAGATAATGCATAGGAATAAGTTATATCAGACATTCCTGAAGTCTAGATCACAGAGTGATTTTGAATCCTATCGCATCTTTCGTAACCATGTCACTGGTATGCTAAGGAAGGCCAAGAGGTTTCATCTGTCAAATCTAGTAAACAACAATGCTTATTCCTCCACTATCTGGTCAGCCCTCAAATTCTGAATGAACAATGGAAATCTTCATTGTATAAATGCATCCACGGTGCCATCAGCTAGTGCCTTGAACAATCATTTCATCCAAGTTTATATGAATAGTGTAGCTTCTACTGTATCAATGCCTCCACCTCGGATTGCCCCACCTGCATCTCTACGTGATCTAAGCATTCCCTTTGTGTCGCCGCAACAGTGTGCGTCTCTCATTCTACGTCTGAAATCTAAGTGATCTGCAGGTCTTGACACTGTCAGTCCTATAGTTTTGAAGGCTGCTCCAGATCACCATTGTCTACCCTTGTCATTAACAGTGCTATTTCACAGGAACAATTCCCATCATCATAGTAATCAGCTATTGTTCATCCGTTGCACAAAGCTGGTCCCACTGAGGTCTGTGCAAACTATTGACCTATCTCAATCCTTCCTGCTGCCGGAAAAGTTATGGAAATGTACATTGCTGATCTACTCAAAGCTCACCTTGAGGACAACAATTTCTTGTATGAACTGCAATCAGGTTTTAGACAAGGTCATTCCACTCAATCCCTTCTGCTCAGACTCACAGACTCTTGGTACAAGTCTTTGGACAATGGCGAATATGTTGGTGTTGTGTTCTTAGACATATCGAAGGCTTTTGATACTGTTAGCCATCAGCTTCTACTACATAAACTGCATTCACAATTTCACTTATCTCCGTCTCTGTGTCAGCTTTTGAAGTCATGCCTTCAACATTGAAATCAGGTGGTGCTTGCTAATGGATCTTGGTCAGATTCTGGTGATATTCCTTCTGGTGTGCCTCAAGGATCCATTCTTGGTCCTATCCTCTTTTCTATGTTTATTAATGATCTACCAGCTGTTGTTAATCCATCCATTACTGCTGCCCTGTTTGCTGATGATTCAACATTCTTTACTCCAGGTAACAATGTAGATTTAATTGAAAATCATCTGAACTCCGCTTTGTCTGCAGTAAATTCTTGGATGAGATGAAATTGTTTGGAAGTAAATCGCTTGAAGACCAAATGTATGCTGATCTATTTTAGCAGGAGATCCCCCCTCCTTTAAACATTGTTTTCGATGGCTCTCCTATTAACCAAGTTAGGATATTCAAGCTTTTAGGTGTCTCCATTGATGATAATCTCAGATGGAACCATCACATCAACAACATCCTGAAACCTATTAGTAAGAACCTTAATCTGTTGCGTAGACTCTCCAAATTTCTTCCAAGGAAAGCTCTAGTTATCTTTTACTTCTCTAATATTGCTTCTTATTTCAATTATTGCTCACTTGTAACACCTTCCATTATGTAACGTGGGATTCCATTTTGAAATATATAGTCGTTTTGTAGTCATTTTTCTGTATTTCCTATCAAAGTATTCGTTTTATCTATGTGCTACTACATTATTTTTTAACACTTTCTCTATACTTAGCAGAGTATCATAATTTTTTGCAAGCTCAAAGTAAGAGTTACATAGCAAAACTCATGCTTATACAGCAGTAAATACAAGAGTGTGGCTTAATACAATAAAATCTGTCCTATTGCTCTCTTAATTCTGAATATTTTGTTTGAGATAGATTACTGTTTCTTTCTTTAGGCGATTTGTGGCTGTCATTGCAAAGTCATACAAAAGTACAGTATCTTTGCTGACCCACTGGTCCCATGGCTGCTTCCTTCGTGGGCCAGGAGCTTGGATCATCCACTCGGACCATTGTCCAGACCACTTCCCCTGGTACCAGCCAACCCTTAGCTGATCGTCCCGCACTTCCTTCACTTTCCCGATACTGGGGTCCTCAAACTCAGACTCCTGGCAAAATACTGCCACCCACTGGTCAACCTTTATCTGACGGTCAGTGACCTGCAAAATTCTGGTCCTTCGTTGTCCACCAACTGACACCTAAGTGAAGAATTGTTAAAGGAGCCATTAAGAAGAACCATGACTTTAAACTTCATAACATTGTGTAACAGTAGTTTACTGCAGGGTGTGCAAATATGCAAAACCTTCCATCTTGCAACCTATTTTAAGTATACGTATATTTACGTATATATATCATGATATCAGAGGTTTCGCAAATTTGCGAAACCTCCGGTCATTACTTCCGGTGGTTCAGTCATACGTCACACGTGAATCTGCGCCTGCGCAGGAAATAAGCCACGAGGAGGATCATGGGTCGCAATCAAGGCATTTCCATAGATGCACAGCTAACTGCTTTGTCGCTATGTGAGTCTCACATTTCCAGTTGACTACATATTCTAATGCTCAATAAAGCCTGATTTTGGCATTTTCTCTTTAAGTGTTTGTATGATTCGTGCATGCGTACCTCGCTTGGCTGCCTTAAAGTTTCTTCTGTTCGCATTGGCAGCACTTCAGCTGTAGTGGAGTTTAGCTGAATGAACTTCGGCAAAGGCCAGGAATTGGGAGGGTTGGGAAATGGATTAGCCACGAATGCCATCCATTCTTTCAGGCTATCTTCTTTTATCCAGGACTGCCAAGACTCCAGTTGCGTGCTGAAGGTTGCAATCTCTGCCTTCTTGTCCACTGGCGGGACATGTGTTGGACTGCTACTGACATCCGGATATTCCTGAGGGATAAAGTGTACCAATTGAAGGTGTGTTACAAGACGTTGTGTGTCAGATTGTCTTTAAATTTGTGATTGAAACAGTTGTGGATAGACGAAGAACGGCAGTTGTTACTAGGCTACATCTAACGTAATGGGAACTTTTTGCATTAACATTTTTGTTTTTAACTGGGTACCTAGAATGGTGCTAGTCTTGTTGCTACAAGTCTCTCCACCTTGAAATCATAATATTATTATTGACACTGGATTTGTCTAATTGAATAAGCTTTCGTACCTGTCAGGGTAGTAGTGGTGTGCTTTATTAAACCATAGATGCAGCAGCATGGTTCCTTCAACCATAGACACACAAACCACTTTGGCTGTCATTTTAGTAAGAAAAGCAAAACATTGTACTTTTTGAAATGAGAGACCTTAAGTTTAAAACACCCTTAGCCTGCTATTTGGTTATTTAGAAAAATCGAGGATAATGGATGAGACTTTCCTTTTCCTTTCTTAGTACCTGTCAGCAGGTTAAGTCCATCACAAGTTTTATATAAGAAATTTCTGTGTTCTTACTAGACAGAGCTAAAGACTATTCAAAGAATATGTACAAGTGAAACGTACGTTATATACGTACACACATACGTAGTAACTTTTTAGGGGCTGCCACAGGCAGCCCCTATATTGTTTTCATTTGGACTTCCGATGTGTAACGCTCGTCCGATATATATATATATATATATATATAATATGGATTTGAAGAAAAGTCTTATAATATAGAATTTATATAATAGTAATGCAGAAGTATGAATTTATACAGGAATGAGTTATAGGAATTGTTTTGAAAACAATTGCCAAATATGGCAATTGTTTTCAAAACAATCGTCCAGTTACAATAAACAGTATGTTCAATGAATGTTCAGCTGTGCACTTACACTCCAATGCTTTGCAAGTGATTCGAGTGCGTGGGGTGGCAGCCCCCACGAGTTTTTAACTCGAATTACTTGTTTAATGTGTTCAGTAATTGGATAGGACTGCTACAGTCTGTAACACAAAGTTGCATCCCATTTATTACCTCTAGAATTTCTCCTTGTACCACTTGCCAGGGGTCTGTACTTCTGTCTTTGTACCTCATGATGATGCCACCTGTCCCTGTGACAAATTCAAAACACAGCGGACCACTGTGTCCCTTCAGTTTGCTTTCTCCCAGCCACTCACGAACATTGTATATCTCTTCCAGCTTGATGACAAGAGGGGTTGGTGTATAGCTATCTTCAATGTTCTTTCGTAAATCTGAGGAAACAAGTAATTCAGTTTGAAATTGTAGGGTGGCTGTTATCATGAGGACTGACACACGTGCTTGATTATTTATGGCAGTTAATAACTTATCAAAAAATTATGTGTTGAAAGGGTAGTTAGTGGCTGTTCCCAAACCCATCTGAAACTAGGTCATTTTATATATAAACTAGGTCATTCTATATTATTTTCATTATGAATTCCGGAAGTGTAACGCGCTATTCATATATGTAACCTGTGCAGCAAAAAGGTACCCAAACCGTTTACAGTAAACAATGCGAAAAAGGCAAAACCACGAAGACGCCCAGCCCAGTAGTTTGTTGGTTTCGAAGACTTTAAATTTTCACTCGGTGAGCACGGCCATTTTATAATTTCGAATACGGAGAACATGTCACAGCCTTATGAATATAATTATCTCGCTAGCCTGCCATTGTAATTCCTCATGCACGTCATAAACCATTGCGAAATCATATACGGTACTTCCCATAGAAATTTTAACAATTTGTTATGAACAAACGAACAAGTGAATGAATAACTAAGGGCGAACGAATGTGGAATGAACAAGCAAACGAACACTTGAACCCATGACATCACAATGTGACGTTTTCAAAATTACGCAACTTCTATAAAGACGTCTGCACACTCCCTATACTTCAACATCTGCATGCTCATTATGACGATTCCGCTATCACGTGATCAATCAGAATGAACAAAGGCTTGAATGAACCCTGATTGAGCACTGAATGAAGGTGTGTAATGAATGAACAGTCGTCGTTAAAATCACTATGGAAGTACCATATGTTGCGACCACGGACAGTATACTAAAGAGCGGAAATAAAACTTTGCAAAGCAATCCTCAACAATGGCTGATTCTGCGCTACGGTTATAAACTTGGCCAGTTTGACGTTTCCTGTAGGAATACGGAAGCGAAACTTGCTCACATGACTGATCATTGTAACTTAATATAGTAACAAAAACGCAATTTAAAAAAAAATCGGTTTGAGTACCTTTTAGCTGCGCACGTCACACACATATATTCAGTACTAATCACTTAAAAGTTGCTAAATCGTATCATTTGCATGGCGTGTTCTCAGAGTACTGTCCCTCGAAACGTACCGTTTTCTCAACGTACCGTACATGCACGGTATGATGGAAAATATGGCTGAATTCAATTAGATATGGCTGTTTTTGCATCACCTGGCGGGATAATAGCCATGTATTTGCCAAAAACTAGATGAAACACTGCAAAGTTTGGTATTAAATGTATAACGGTTTAGTCATCCAAGTTGGTGTTGTTTTTTCAGTCAATATTTAATGATTTGGTTTCACGCATCAACCCAGGAAAGACTGAAAGCGCTGACTATGCAGAAGCTTCTATAAACGAAGAAGGCCTATTAGCTAGCATACTGGGAATTCACAAGTTTCCACAGCGATATGAAGAAACAGAAATAATTCTTTGCAAGCATTGATCAGATAGGCTACGTACCGCTTCCAGCAATATTATATGCATAATTCAGCACAATGTTGTTTTGAACTTACACAAGTTGTTTTGTCTCAAGGAAGACTAGAAAAAGACTAGATCTCTCCATAATATAAGTTTCTCTATTCAAGGGGGAACATTCCAAAGTCTTAACACTTTTTTGATAGAAATTTTGTCACAAATGCTACGATTGAAGGGTACAGTGTTCATGGTGTCTTTTTGTACTAAACGTAGCATTTTCAAAACATATCATCAGCCTGTAAACGATATGATTTAGCAACTTTTAAGTGATTGGTACCATATGTGTTTTGTTGTAACGTACCACTGAGTGACTCCACACCAATGTGACGCAATTTGGTGGCAATCTTTGAGAAAAGCTGATCCACGTCAGCATGGGTATGGCCCACCGGGAGAAAGTTCACTTTGATCTGGAATAAATGAACACATGCTGTAGATAGGCATTTTTACATTCACACAGAATAGTAGTACACTGGCAGGGTAAGTAAATCAGTCGTTGAGGATTAAAAATTTTGGTTGTGTATGTACCTGCTTGAAAACTTTGTTCTTCACCAAGAGAGCACAGTAGCTGAAAAAGTATTTGTTTTTATTTTCTCGTGCACAGTTGTCGAGTTGAATCATCAGAGTTTCTGGGAGCCTTCCTGTTCTGAAATGTACAGATTTGTGTGTGTAACAGATTTGGACTTATGTATTAATGTTGTGTGAATTTTGCTTACGTACATGCTCTGGAGATGTTCTAGTGTTTTGTTCAACACATTGATAGTGAGGTTGGAATCATGGGGCCATTCATGCACATCCACAAATGCCAAGGCTATGTTCCCATGTTCTGCCTGTGTATGGACCAGTACGCCAGTAATGTGGGCTGTTATCCGTGCCAGTGGCTGAGTTGATTTAGACTCTGGCACCAAGAATGGTAGGGATGTCTTCTGCTGGTCCATTCCATCTATAATGATTGACAAATACTTCTCTGGCTCTGCTCTTGCTAACTCTCTATGGGTGAAATACTCTTTCCTTTCAATCCTGTGGGAGAAATATGTACAGTTAAGGTAGAATCACTACTTTGATGACTTCTACAAATTATAGTTTGTTGTTCATAGTGTAGTAACTGGCAAATTGCAGAAAGGTAGTTACTGAGTAGTAGCCTGTAGCTGCTAAATATAATATCGTAATGTACACTCTTTCATACGGTAGGCGTCAAAAAAAATTTCCGTTTCGTAATCGTAAAATGGCCAAATTACGATTACGTTCCAATATGATTACAATTTTGTTGATAAATCACGAAGGCCGAATTACGGTGCTAAAGCAGAGAAATTACAGAAATCCCAGATCGAATTACGTTAGCCATATGCAACGAAACTAAACTGAAGTGAATCAGCACGCTGCGCTCGCAGAATCATCAAATCGAATTACCTACGTCGTTCTCAAACTTCGATCCCCATACCCTTCGTGTAAACAAGCGTGTTTAGCACTTGGAACACAGCTAGCCGTGCAGTGTCTCTGCGGTTCAAACTGCATACGATTTTTATTATCTTTGAGATCGAATTACCTTCACGAAGGATGGTCGTTGGGTTCGAAATGGTGAGCTAGCCTAACGATGATCCGATCTTCGAGATCCTGAGGATAGGATGGACCTCAATAAAAAGGATCGCTTCTGGTTTAGATCTGCTGATCAGATTACGATTTATATTTGAGGATGAACCTGGGTGATCGAATTACGATTTCTATAAGCTTTGAGATCAAATTACGGTGATGAAAGGCATCCAAATGAAATTACGATTTTCACTACGCACACCATAACTACAATTACGATTACGGTACGTTACTTAACTATTACGCTACAGAAACTTTTTTTGATGTCTACCGTAGTTCACACATGTTAACAATGGTTTGTGATGATTTTTACCTGATTTCATCCATATGTTTTTCATACTCTTTCTCCAACTGTTTGATGTAGCTGCTGTTCCCTAGAATAATCACATAGTATGAAGGAACATTAATTTTTATACAGTTTTTTTTTCAATTGGTTTAACTGAAGTTTCATTCCAATTAACGGGGTTTACATTGCAATTAGTGCACTTTAATTTCAATTAGCAGATTTCAAAATTCTATAGCTCAAGTTTGGAGTAATTTTCTGGGCAATAGCCCAACTTCATTAAATTTATTGAAACATATGTTAAACCAATTGCAAAGACTGTTTTTACTATTGTCGGAAGTTAGTGTTCATACTACATGGTTACATTTTAATGAAAAGCACTGTTACTGATACACTCTGTGTACAATATTTGTGACTGTATGCAAATGGCTGGTGGCTTCAACAGCAATTGGATCACTGAAAAGGAACCATGCTGTAGCAGTGTGTGGCTAGAGGGTACTCATGTGTAATCAATGATCATAGGTGGTGGAATAGGGGGCAAGGGGGGAGGGTAGTCATTCCTTGTCCCCTTCTTATGCAATAATACTAATTACTGACTTTACAATGGAAAATCCAACAATAAATACTGATAATGCCCCTAAAAGTTGAAAAATATACAAATTTTCATGAATTTTAGAGTGGAACCATATTACTTGTGATTCTATAAATCCTCACACATGTTTGCCATGACATCATACAATATGCAACAATTTTACCAAAAAAAAATGATGTGTTACCTCTCAAGCAGTATCGAACAATAATATATATCACAATGGCTACGCACATCATACACACCCCACCCCACCCATGTATACTTGTCCAAAAATATGTCCGAGCAAATCTGAAATTGTTTGACCCAAAATAATGATGCTAGGACATTTGTCCATCCAACACGTGCTCCTTATTTCTAACACTGTACATACATACACATAGTGCATTTCAGTATGTTAACCATAGAAAATATATGTTAGTTAATTCTTTATTACCATTTGCCTCTTCTCGTTTCTTCTTATATTGTGTGCAAACATCTCATTTGGCGAATCTGTTGACCTGCAATGAACATCAAAGCAACAAGTGTTGTAGCTAATACCAGACATTAAGTGAATTGTATGTTTGTTGTAATAACTGAGAATCTTTGTCCTGTCCACTATATGTACGTAAGGTAGGGGTCATATAAAACTTGACATTTCGTAATGTTATCACACCGTTGTGTAATGTGTTTACGGAGTTTCAGAATGTAAATACGAATCGTGATTGAAGGAGAATTCTTTTGTTATAACGGATTGTAGATTGCTAACGAATTTTTTATTTAGCCTTTAGAATCTCTAATTCGCCATTGGTCTGTAGTTCACTTCATAGCTAGGGTATACGCTTACCTGCAGTTTTGTTGTCTTATCCGTAATTAGTCCGTATTTTTGCCGTTATTAAAAGGGTATTGTTCCTTAGTGTAATTACATTACGGGAAGTTTTTTGTGACCCCTACCGTATATACAGTGAATTCTCGTTAATCCGCCACTGCTTTATCCGCCAAACCCTTTATCCACCATCAATTTTGAGCATGAATTATTACAAAGACTGTAAATTGATTTGGATAATCCGCCAAACTCATTAATCCGCCAATATTCTTCAAAACGAATTGTGGCGGATTAATGAGAATTCACTGTACCACACATTTTCATGCACACATACGTATGCACATAATTACTATGGCTTTTGTTGTACCTTGGGTATAATGCAGTTGGGGAATTCCTGTTCCCACATGTTGTAAAAAGCTGATACTTTGAGGATCTCACAGCTGGCAAGACCTCTATCTATCATCTGAGTCCTCATCTGATGGTAAACCATCAACCTTGTCAGTGTATGAGGCAGGTGAATAGAACCGCTGTGAGGCATGTAGTCCCCAAAGCAATCCACAAATCTCTTGAACCAACCATAGGCAACCGTGCGTTTGTGGCTAAGTGCTCGTCCATGCGGAATGGTACTGGTGATCTTGGATATCCCTTTCCTGTATAGTTCCTCAACACGCTTCATTCTATCTTCAGATATCTTCAAGATTCCTTGCATGGCCTTTCTACAAATTTTCATCCCTCGGACATGAAATTTGATTTCCTCATTCTGTAAAGTAACATTCTAAAGTTTAAGTCATGTTTTTTTTTATCTGGGCATATTGTCATTGTTATGGTCTGTGGCTAGACCATAACAATTGACCTTACCACTAGACCATAACAACTGAATTGGCTAGATACAGATTAGTACTGCTTGTGTGTAGAGGTTCTACCCTCTACACACAAGTAGTACTAACCTGTATCTAGCCAATTCATATCAAGGATGCTTCTACGGTAGGAATCAACAAAAGTTTACTTTTCGTAGTACTAATACGCATCGTTTTACGCAGTGATTACCAAGCGTACTGCGGAAAAATTACTCTCTGTATTACGTTGCGTATTACAGACCATTCAGGGCTGCGTAATTTTCTATTGCCAGCGAGTCACGCGCACT
This sequence comes from Halisarca cf. caerulea, assembly GCA_963170055.1. Taxonomy (NCBI): domain Eukaryota; kingdom Metazoa; phylum Porifera; class Demospongiae; order Chondrillida; family Halisarcidae; genus Halisarca; species Halisarca cf. caerulea. Next base: position 16,247 of record CAUJGJ010000106.1, read on the forward strand.
AATATTAGATGCGTGCATATTTTTTATTATGTTGACCAATGACAAAATGGCCGTAGCGTCGACCTTGGAAATATCGTTTGCTGAGTCTTTTTACTTTGTTTCAATGTCTTTAAAATCAAGAAAAATTGCAATCGATGTTGATTATGACTCTTCGGAAGACACTAAAGAAACCCGTGGAGTAGACAAGTATTTTTGCTTGTTATCAGCTCGTAGCCTACCTACGTACGTTGCCATAAGCTTACGGTATACGATTACGTTCCGATATGATTACGATTTTGTTGATAAATCACGAAGGCCGAATTACGGTGCTAAAGTAGACAAATTACGGAAATCCCAGATCGAATTACGCTAGCGATATGCAACGAAACTAAACTGAAGTAAATCAGCACGCTGCGCTCGCAAAATCATCAGATCGAATTACCTACGTATTTCTCAAACTTCGACCCCCATACCCTTCGTGTAAACAAGCGTGCATAGCACTTGGGACACAGCTAGCCGTGCAGTGTCTCTGCGGTTCAAACTGCATACAATTTTTATTATCTTTGAGATCGAATTACCTTCACGAAGGATGGTCGTTGGGTTCGAAATGGTGAGCTAGCCTAACGATGATCCGATCTTCGAGATCCTGAGGATAGGATGGACCTCAATAAAAAGGATCGCTTCTGGTCTAGATCTGCTGATCAGATTACGATTTATATTTGAGGATGAACCTGGGTGATCGAATTACGATTTCTCTAAGCTTTGAGATCAAATTACGGTGATAAATGGCATCCAAATGAAATTACGATTTTCACTACGCACACCGTAACTACGATTACAATTACGGTACGTTACTTAACGATGACGCTACAGAAACTTTTTTTGATGTCTACCGTATATCTCCAAGATCATTCCCATTTTGCTAAGAAGAACACGTGGTTTAATGTTTTGGTCACAAAAAGAGAACATTTCCGTCTTGATGCGTAACTTGTCGAACTAGTAAGTTGTGACATTGGCCAAAAAATTTGCACGTAGGTCGGCCAACGCCTGTTCAAAGGCATACTAAAAACAAAACCAATGTTTAATGAGCAAAGGAAGACTTCCTAAAGGCACAACAGAGCGAAGTTGTGCTACGTAATTATACTACGTACGTAATTACGGTATTCTCTGTTATTACGCAGACTAATTGCGCACAGTAGTACATACGTAATACACACGTATTGCAGATGGTAATGTAAACTTTTTTGATCCCTACCGCATATGCCCACCATTGTTATGACACATCATAATATTATAATATTGCACAAATGTAATTTTTGTTGAAATATTACAAGCTTGCTGCGGGTGTAATATTCAGCAACTATGGCCATCGTATGCCTAAAAATTACAGGCGTAATTAAGAAGTCAAACGTCAACTTCATTATTTCTTGTATTGTACTTCCTTTGAGTAGGTGTGTAAAAGACGAGCTCGTCTTTTGTGCAGGTGTGTTGCGTCATGTTTCACAGTTGTGTTAGTTTTTTTGTACACATACGTAATTCAATTTCTTACCTCACTTGAATTTGACATGATCATAGCATCTAATAAGTACTGTCGTTGCTGATCCCTGCCTTTCTTGGTGAACGCTTCCTGACACTGAGCAATATCTGCATGTGGAAGTCTTTCGAAGCAGAGACTTTTGCAGCACACTTTACCACCTAATAGTTGGATTCAATGTTTATTTGATAATGTTGTTATAAGAAACTTATGCAATGCTCAATGTCTCTACCGGGATTTTTGTACTTACATAATTTACCCCTATTTAACAATTGGTAAGGGAACTATGTAGATTTTATACATACAGTGAAACCTGTCTTGAAAACCACTCGTATTGAAAGACTACCTGTCTATAGAGACCACCGTGTACATTTTTTCATCCTTATCTTGTGGACAAGTAGTAACGAACTCCATTTACTTTTTACATTTTAACCCTCCTATGATTTCCTTCCCGTATTAACTAAAAATATATACTGAAATACATAATACACAAAATCTCACCTGTTATTGCTTGTGTCGGTTCTTCCACTGGCTTATTGAGAATGTCATGTGTAGGTTCTGAGCATTGACAGTAAATCAACCTTGTGATATTTTGTGCTTGACTGTTTTATTATGCATGGATGTTTTCATGACATACATGTTGCAGTAATAGTTATTGTATGGCTAGCTGGGCATTGACGTATTTATTGCCCGAGGGCAAGTGCAAGAAAGAGCCAATGCCCAGCTAGCCATACATCTATTTTCCCAATCATACAACAAATTTACTTACGTATGTATGTGATAATGTTACGTACTATGTTGCAATGAGTTCTGCTCTATCATGCAAATCTGTTTTAATCTATAGTTGTTACCTATTGTTTGTTCTGATTGCTCTCCAATAGATTCTAAGCAGTCCATGTCCCCACAAGACAATTCTAGGCATTGGAAGAAGAATCGAACACTGACTGTGCTTTATTGTATTTGTACATAGTAGTTGTGATTTTTCTTGTAACTCATGAATGCTATATTTATATGTAATTAGAAAAAGGCTGCTCATTGTAATATTTTGAGCATGTGAATGTTATATAATAATAATAATATTAAACTGCAAAAACTATAATGATAATGAAAGTACGTACGTATATTACGTACTATCGAAGGTATATTCGTGCAAGCTGCGCGTGACATTTTATATTACCTTCCTGCATTTCCGGCTCTGGTGCTGTATAATCTGCATGAGGGCGCTTAGGGGATGGCACGTCGTCATGCACTTCGAAGCAATAGTCATAGTTACTTGAGCTTCCTTCAAATTCTTGAGAGCTGGGCAATTCGATGGCGAACCAGAATCCGTCCATCATATCCGCTGCTAGGCTACCCCAAATAATTTTTTTGCGCCGGCGCCGTTTCGAGCTATTCACACGCGCGCTGCATTATAGCAGCTGTATAGATACTAACTTTTCAACCTCAAGGTTTTTGCCATGTCTAAAAAGGGGTGCTTTAGCGTCCAAGAGAACGGTATTACTGTATGTCACGTCGAGGGCACGGTCTTAAAGGAGCACAAACGTACCCACGGCAATGGAGTTCCGTATGGTCGCCTTCTTGCTATGGTACTTCCGGACGGAGAAGTCTTCGAGCGCTCTGTAGTCCCCCAAAAGCCAGATGCCAAGATAGAGCAGTACGTACAGGTGAGAGTTTGCATGCTAACTGAACGACAATAGCATTACAGAGGCAATTATTTAAAAACTGGTACAAAGCAAACAAAAATTGTGGTACAAAATATTATAAACAAAATAAGGGGTGTGGTTCAGAGTGCATAGTCAGCACTATCAAGTCCCTTCAATGAAATATCCATGCATGCACTGTTTTGAAATAATGCTGAAGTTCTTGAAATGACTGTGGGATATTTAGAAAGGGTAAAATGCAGTTAGTAACACATATCAGCCATAATATGACCACTCACATGAACTATATTATATTGTAACAATGAATAACACAAGTACTAAGTATAGCTACCACAGAGTTGAAAGGTAAATCAGGGCTGCATACAGGATTAGGGGCTGGGGGGAGGGGTGGGCAATTGAGCTTCCTCAGTAAAATCTTGGGAGGGGTGGGGGGGGGGGGGGGGTGGGGTGGGGACAATGCAACATGGGAGTGTATTGGTGTACAGAGACTGGGGGTATTATAGATAACAATGCTACGTATGTGTGTGGTATTGTAGAGGTGTGTATTACTGATGGGCAGTATACGTAGTCCCCAAGGAAAAATAATTGCTTCTTATGCTTTTTAAGGTGGTATTTGAAGGCAATTTTAGACTATTTACACAGGTTTCTGAATACATCACTGAAGTTATTATAGTATGTACAGTGAAACGTCTGTAATCCAACACCTCTATAATCCGATATTAAAACCCACCCACCCACCCTATTTAATGTAGCCCTGAAAAATTATAGGAAATAGTCTAAGCAATTACGTAAAATAGCTGCTACAAGAGTTAATAACCAGCAATGCTAAAATTTACAACATGAACACTAACGTATGACACATCAACATAAAAAAAATTCCTATCCCTAACCCTAAACATAAAAGTTTTTGTAAACTTACCATGCTAAATCTATCAATTGGTAGATCAAAGCCGAACAGGGGAGTTTTCTAATGGAAGTAGGGTGCTTTTACTGAGCGGCCAACTCCTTCTGTCGTCTCTTCCGTGACTACCAATGGGGCATTTTTAGAGGCTTGGGAAGAATACACAGGAGTCAATGAAGAGGCATGTTGTTGTCCAGACAAAGCCACTGTATCACAGGTAACAATCGTAAGGAAGAGACCCACAGTTGAGAAAGGATCAGATGCCAAAAGGAAAGAGATGGACACCATTGATGCTAACATAGAAGTAAAGAAATATGGTAAAACTGCATTTTTCGTACATTCATTGAGAAACAAGAAACCCACTTACATTTTCCATATATATTTAGGTGAAGTTGGCAACGACACCATTGTGCTTCCTGTGACACAGTGCATGCCTCCAGCCCTATCAAGAGCCATCAGGGGAACTGACAAGGTCTTTCTGGAAAGGTTAAAAGAGAATATGAGAAGGGACCCATATGGATATGGTGGAGCGGTTGCAGCTGTATTGTGTACCAGTGTGAATACCAAGGAGAGTTTTAAACTTAACATGAAAGGAGGGTACAGGTAAGTACGTACGTACAATGAACTGTACAGTAGTGTTTGCCTCATACTGCAACCACAGTAACTACAACATGTTGAAAACATGATAGAAATACATACGTATGTACAGTACACGTCACAAAAAAAATTAAATAATGTTGTAGTATTATTGCATCATTGCATAATATCATTGCATTGTTTCATAATGTACATACATAGTTACAAACGGCGTCGAACAACAAAATTAGCATAATTGATAAATATTTTGCTGGTATTACCACCGTAGTAACAAATTGTTATTCATTTTTAATAAATCTGTAATTTTATCTCATGGAATTTGATCCTGATGTAATCCAAAACAAAGTGAATGCCTTTTAGCCATCATAGATGAGTGACATGTACGTACGTAACTAAGTCACAATGTCATATGTACGTACATTAACTATTACTATTCTTAATCCCTACTGATTGTAAATTTTAGTATTGTTGTCTGTGTACGCAGCAAGCCATGCATATATAGTACATGAAGAGGTCATTCAAATAATAGAAATTATTATGCATATTTATTCTGATTTACTGCGAATACATGTAGCTGAGAATTAAATTCTAGCATTCTAATGTTTTGAAGGCTGTCGTTTGTTATTCCTATCATCTTGTACTACTGTAACAATCGTACGTGAGTAGTTTGTTTGCTGTATTTCTTGTAATTTGCTCGTAGCTCATCTGTAGTTGACTTATACGTACCTTGAACTACATACGTAGCTGTACATACGTATGTAGTTCAGAATCAACTATTCTGTTATTGCTTTGTAATCACAGCATCATAAATTTGGTATTCTACTGTACTGCACTCACAATACCTAAAGTTGCTTGTGTGATGCCTACCATACATGGTGACAGGATATCAGATACAAAAGGCACACAACACATAAGGAAGGCATGATACATACGTACGTATGTACGTACATACACATATGTACGTATGACATTGTATGCTTCTACAGGTATGAGGTGTTAGGTGGATGGCACACAGTGTCTGCCAAACAGCAGCTGCTGCAAGAAAGTGAGACTCACTGCAACCAACTGGGGACAGTGGAGGCTAAAGTATTCTTTGGCCTCACTGATGGCGAGGCATTACGATTGGGTTCAAGACACAACCACAATGGCCACTTGACTCACGAAATGAGCCATAGAGATTATGTAGGTGCCTTGTCTGATAACCAGTATATGTACGTACCTAGGTGCTGAACATCACTTGCAATACACAATTCCACTCTAGATTGAGGTTTGCAGATCCCGACTGAAGGCAATGGTCCCTCCTAGTGACTCGTTTCCGCCATCCAATCCACCTGCCAGTTGGAAAAAAGCTTGTGAGACGTACATTCTTCCCATTGTGAGTATTAAATAAGCACGCATGTATTACATACATGTACATGCAAACAACTTATACAATACAATAGCCATAGTTTTACCACAGTACTAAAAAAAATCCTGGGTACACCCCTGTAGGCTATTTTTGGAGATCTTGTTTTCCTCATAATAGGTGTAACTTACATACGTACGTACATATATACTCAGTAAAGTACGTACATACAATCAAACCTCGTTAACACGAAACTCAGTGGATGATCCAGAAAGTATTTTTCATGTAAACAGTACTACATGTTATGCTTGAACCTGCACTTGGGTTTGGCTAGTATTTCTTGTAAAAAGATATTCTGTGTTAACGAATTTCATGATAACGAGATTTAACTGTATGCTACCCCATTAACAGAAACAAAGGGGGGGTAGTCCGGCATAGCAAACTCATTCCTAGTTTAAAAAGGGTCTCATTCGGTGACATCAGTCCTCAAAAACGGCCAAGCAAGAAATGGGTTGGCTACACTAGACTAATGGGGGAGGGGGGGCTATAAGAAATTCAAATGTACTGTACATATACCCTAAGAACTTGGAGCATTTTATCTACACATAATCCTAAGTATAGTTATTTTGATACTTGTACATTGTTACCTATACGTACGTACGTACATACGTATACGTATATACGTAGGACATGTCCCATACATTAAGGCGGAACATCCTCAACCAGGCAAAGATGTCACAATCAGTGTGGGATAAGGCAATGGAGGTCATGAACCTTTTTGAAGAAGGGGACACAAAGGATCAAGTCTTGAGTATGAAAGTGTTGAAAGCAAAACCAGAGTTTAAATCTTACTACTTGGCTCCACTACACAACATGCCAGAAGAAACCCAGGTGGGAGAGGGCATATAGGGTTCCACATAAATACACATGATGATGATGATAGTGCCTTTTCACTCACAAACTGTGATAATGTATGTAGATCGGCATCCTCCAAGATGTGATCAGACGAAAGGTGTCCGTAAAGGCGATCAAAACGGTGGCCTCTACTGAGCGTACTAGGCAGATCATCAGGGAAGCCTTCCTGAAGCTCACCAACACAAGCAGTTGGAAGGAAGCTCAGAAGGCTTACCCGGAGTATACCACAGATGACATTTTGAGTCAATTTCAGGAGTTGGACTTCAAAGAAGAGCTACCTGAGGTACATAAGTGTGATTCAAGTGCACGTGGTTGCATATGACATCTAATGGTTGTGTACCACAGATGAAACAAGGATAAACCTACATACGTAGACATTATGCTATGACTGTAGTTCCTTTGTACGTATGTAGCATAGTTACGTGTGTATGTATGCACACACGTAGATCTTGTATCACAATTACATATTATATATTTCCACCCAGAAATTCCGACTCTTTTGTCAAGAAGCAATTAAAGGCAAAAAAAACAATGAAAAGGAGGATGTCACTGTGGTACAAGTCTCACCAGCCACAGATATGACGGCAGAAATGCTAAAGGAGGGGTATCCCCAATTTGAAGAAGCCAGCTTCATCTTGCTGGAGATAGAAGAGGTAAGTATGTACGTACTTGGGGCTAAATGCACATGCATTCCGACTCTTCTGACTGCCATAGTCCTACAATACCCAAATTCACTGTCTGTGCATTTTCCATAGAAATGGTTCAGCACTGTTCACAAACCATCAATATCCTATGACAGTCATCATACAAATGTTCTTGGCGATTCTACTGCATGTGTATAATGATTTGTATACTTCAGAATACTAACTCTTTCAACTCAACGGCGGACATTGCATGGTCACCTTCGCAAAAATACCATTGTCCACGATACGTGACACTAGGTATCACTGTTTATCTTGTTTCTTTGTGTGTAAGGTAAAGGGGGGTAATTTGAAACACGAAAGTACTAATTAATTGTAACAGAATCTGTAACTTTTGTTATGGTTAATTTGCCAAGCCATACTTCTCAATGTCGAACTCCCCCTTCATGGAAACAAATTCAATGTAGTTGAGAAAAATAATGGATGTAGCTTGCGGCTGACACTGGTTTTGACTTGACTGCTCCCAAATTACCTGCTGTTCCAAATTACCCCAATTTACATTATACACCAACTCCACAGTTCAGTCACATGCAAATCTGTTACAAACACACAGGGCCTGACAGAAGCAGCAGTGAGGAGCCTCCTTGAAAAGCTACTGAAATTTAATGGGGGTTCGGTTCGAGCAATCACAAAGTACTTTGTGATGGCCGTCATCTCGGACATTGCCATAGGTAAGCTTGTGTCAGATTTGCTAACCAAGGAGGCACAGGAAATTGATCAGGCCTACTTCTTTGTCACAAGCAAAGACCAACAAACTCAACGTGAGTGATAAATTGTGACCATCTGCAAGGTGTAAGCATAGACACTCTATAGTAGTACAAAGTGTCTATCGTTTAAGGTACGTACATACATAGTAGTCTCACGCGATAGGCTGTGGTCTGGTGTGTAGAGTGCCAATATTTTCTGAACACTCCCTAATTTTGATCACCATATCTCCTAACCAACACAGACAGATCTAGGTTTTGTTCTTCTTGTTAGTGTGAAGAATGTGGCTAAAATGTCCTCACTTTAGTTCCCAAACTCGGAAAGCGATGATCAGAATAAGGGAGTGAGATCATTTCAACGCTATTTAAGGTAGAGGGCACTAATTCCGAACAGTTGTTAATTCCGAACAGGGTATCTCCAGCTGACAAAGAAAAATCTAAGTTTTATTCTTTTACAGCTGTTATGTCCTGTATTAGTGCTAAGAAATGCTAGGCTAAAATACCTCCAAATTTAGTTCCTGGACTCAGGAAAAGTGGTGTTCGTAATAAACAACTGTTCGGAATTAGTCCCCCTCTACATTAATAATCAATACGTACACACAATGTTCGTCAAAAATTGCTAAAACTGGCAAAGAGGGACGTTTGTGCTCTTCGAGGCTAGGCAAGAGATTCGTTGGAAAGTCTAACTAAAACTTAGCTATTATAAGAAATAAAAACTCACTTTTTGCCTACTGGTGCCGAATAGCTCTATCAATCGACGCATTAAAGCACAGAACTAAGCCATATCTCGGGACGACTTTTTTGTTTGGGGAAATTTGTCTTTGCTTTTGGCAGGGTTCTGACTAATTTGCTTAGGGTTTGTGAATTAGTTGGTCATCTCGATCGAAATGTTCTGCCACATGACGGTCTAGTTTGCGGTGGTTTGCCTCCCTTCCCCCTAAATCTAAATGCTAAATCATAGAGATAATCGACTCGGCCAACACCGAATCTATGCTAAATAACATGTCCTAATGCCCTAAATTGTTTCAACATAGTATGATACTAACATACGATTAACAATAGGATTCAAATGAAATTATGGAGTATCTACGATACTGTACATCACCAGTCTGAGAGTACAATGACTCAAGAAACTACTTAGCTTTGGTTTTCTTCTGATCACAGACCCTCAATTCCAACAAAGATTATCACAAAGTACGGTGAATTCAATCACAAGCAAGATCACTTTTCCTCAGCTGTCTAGGTATAGTTTCGAATTCAATGTAATCATAAATTTGGATTCGAATTGGGAACATCTCCAGACTGGACCGAGTGGACCGAGGTTAACGCGGCACTATAGCTCGCACTAGCTAGCTAGTATACGCTGACCCACGCGATAATGCAATTGCAAGAGACCAATTACATCTGAACAGTATTAAATTGAACGCTCTGAAGTATTAATGACAGCTAAATATAAGCATAATATACATTTAATTGGCCATGGTAGCCTACTAAGTGAACATGAGTGAGTCACTGTGTTACATTAAATACATAGGGGAGTTAATAGTCTTGTGCTAGACACCTTCTGCAGAATGCCATTTTATTCTACTCGAAAAGTACATAAAATAGAATAGACTCTGCAGGCTGGCAGAGAGGGGTGTGCCACGATGTGGAATAGATCATCAGTTCCACTAGACTTTGCTGAGTAGCACCAGTCACAAATCATCATATCTTCACTGAGCCGCCTGTAAAATTGCCTACTATAGACTTTGTGTTGGATTCATCTCTAAAATGCAAATTAGCGAGGTAACCTGTACAAACATACAAATGTGAATGCCACTCATTACAATTTAAAAGTATAGTGAGGTATAATGTCATGCTGAATCATTACTCTACGTATGCATGACTATGTAAGGTTAACTTACACCAATCCTATCCACAGGATCACCCCCAGCCTCCCTATTGGGCCTGCAAAAAGTCACCAAAGTGATAACTTTTACGTACTGGTCCTCAGATGGTGTGACTTTGAACAAGAAGAGCCTCCATGCAAATATTTTTCATGGGGAAACACAAGTGGAAGCATTCATAGATGTTCTGAAGCACTTTAGGGCATTAAGGCCAATGAAGAGCGTGGTGCACATGATGGCAAGAAAAGGTAAATACTATTAGGGTTCATACACGTACGTATACATACTAGGTGCCATTCTCGGTGCCATTACGTAAAGATTATTAATAGTGAATCAAAAAAGCTTGTAGGAATATAGTCTAGTTAGGTGTATTTTTGACGGGTTCGATCAAATCTTTGGTGTACTTTGACAATAAACTATCTCTACTGCACTATGCTTCGACGGGTAAGGTAAAGGTCGTTAATTTCAAACAGTTGTTAATTCCGAACACCGCTTTTCCTGAGCCCAGGAACGAAACTTGGGGGAATTTTAGCCTAGCATTTCTTAGCACTAATACAGGACACAACAGCTGTAGAAGAATAAAACTTAGATCTTTCTGTGTCGGCTAGGAGATACCCTGTTCGTAATTAACAACTGTTCGGAATTAGTGCCCTCTACCTTAATCAAAGTAGCACGGTACGATATCGTTGCTGGGTGGGAGTAGACACAACATACGGATTGGGGCAAATTAGATAATTTAAATAATATATTTATAGATTTGCTTGCAAGGGCAGCCTAACTTGGACGAGTGATTTATTCCAGCACCCTTTATCGACTAACCATAGACATTCTAACCTTCTATTTGACTTGTTGCTGGTGTCGGCCATTTTTGGGCCGCCGGAAGGCGGCCCCTATATTGTTTTTACTTTCACCGGAAGTGTCCGGAACGTCCGTAACGATGTCAATATATATATATATATATATATATATATATGTCAACAACATGGCGGACGTTAAACGTAGAGCGCGCGTATAAAAAGGGGGGCGGTACCGAGTTCCGCAAGGAATACGGAAAAAATGGCAGCCGGACGCTAAACTCGAAGAAAATTAGTACACATTTAGACGTGTATTTCACCTGTACATTAGCACATACTGTATACCTTTCAGTACACAAACAATAAAGCCATAGAATGCACCGTATACTATACAAAAGGAAGCGTGGAACACGCTAGTTCACGAGGCTGGATCAGCGGTGGAGGCGCAGCCGTTCTTGTCCTGTTAATCCAAGGAATTCAACACATTAGGACCTGTGAAAATGTTTTCATACCATTCAACGGTGCTACATGGCATGCACGTGCTGGACGATTACTGGGATCGCGTTTATCGTTGGTGTGAACTTCGCAAAGGATGGCAGGACCTTCGAACAAGAAAGGACGCTTCACGGTTCGGTTGGACTCCGAAGAAGATCAGAAAACGCTTTCTGCTGCCTTGGACAACCTCGCTGCTAAGCTGGGATCCACATGCACAAGACGTGAAGCGCTTTGGCACCTCATAGAGAATGTAGATCCTTCTCTACTTGGAACCCAAAGACACAGTGGTGCACCAGGTGTGTATGCATACGTATATTATGTATGTGACAGTATGCAAGCTTGATGCATGTACTTTTGCAAATTACAATCACTGTAGGCCCTAACCTTATACCTACAGGTATTTGAGCTATAGATAAAAGGTCTTTTATGAAACTTAATAATGAATATAAAGAATGATATAAAAACATATATGGTGTGTGTGTGTGTGTGTGTGTGTGTGTACGTGTACTTGTAGGTGTATTTGTATGTTATTATGTTGTGCAATGGCATGCCACATCAGCATGTTCTTGTATTTGGACTTATGCAGGGCTTTCAATCCAGATGACACTCCCAAACCCCCATCCACGGCAGCAGATGTTTGTTGGTGAAGTGGACCAGGTTGTGCTATTGATCAATGAGTGTCAGCGTCGCTGTGTGTGTGGCCGCAGCCAGTGGAATTGTGTGGAGTATGGCATGCAAGGGCATGTCCTTAGCTGTAGTCTCCAGTGTGCTGGATGCCGCTTTACTCGACGCTGGCTGAGTTCAAGCATCCTTGGAACCCTATATGCTGTCAATTCACGGTGAGTTCCGTGTGTGTGTGTGTGTGTGTGTGTGTGTGAGAAAGTGTGTGTGTACGTGTGTGTGTACATGTGTGTGTACATGTGTGTATACATGTGTGTGTGTACATGTGTGTGTGTGTACATGTGTGTGTACATGTGTGTGTGTGTACATGTGTGTGTACATGTGTGTGTGTGTACATGTGTGTGTACATGTGTGTGTGTGTACATGTGTGTGTGTGTACATGTGTGTGTGTGTGTGTACATGTGTGTGTGTGTGTGTGTGTGTGTGTGTACATGTGTGTGTGTGTACATGTGTGTGTGTGTGTTTGTGTGTGTGTGTGTGTGTGTGTGTGTGTGTGTGTGTGTACGCCAAGTTGATACACACACGTGTACATTCCTAAATTTCACAGAATGGTCCATGGATTCACATCATCTGGCTTGCTAACTCAGCAATACAATTACTTTTGTGAGGCGGCAGGAATTGGGCAAATGAGCCAGGGGTACATTCGGAGTGGTAAGCTGTTGTGTTGTGCACAGCTATGTTCACACTACCCATTTTATTTTATATTACAATTTTCAGTTTATGACAAGCATCACTACCTTGCCACTATTCGTATGGTGGCAACATCCTCGATGGATCAGTGCATCAAGGAGGCACAGGATGCACAGGTTGACAGTGACAACACTGTTAGTTGCTGATATTCATGAACAATACGCAACATGTAACCATCATAAACATTGTCCTCCTTTCATGCAGTGGGTCATGACAGATGCGCGGCACGATTCATGTGTCAATGCATACCACACAACCGTACCGTGCATTGCAGGTGGCACACACAAGGTAGTTGGAGTCAAGACATTGTCGCGCTTTGAACATGGCACTGCCCAGACCAGGGAGTGTGTGGCTACAGTGGCTGTTCTGGATGACGTGATAGCCAGAGGTGAGGTTTTGGTTCAATTATGTGTTCTCTTATGTGATAGCAATTGGTTCCAACAACACTCTATACATAGGTTATGCAATTCAAGAAGTGGCCCATGATAACAATCGAGCTGTCAGTAAGGCCATTCTTGAGCGTGGTCTGACAAACAGCTACGATACTTGGCATGGTACGTGGTTTATTTGAAGTTCTCTTTTGCTACCTTATACACTCGCCTATGCTTCCTTCACAAGGGACAAAGGGAGTGGCCAAAGCCATGAAGACCTTGGCAACAGGGCGGGTTAGGGACAAGGGGAAGACGTGGTTTGAGGAGTTAACTGATAAACGTGAGTACTATCCTCTAATGTTATTGACAAATTTGATTATTCCACATTTCTGTGTATGCTTGGTTATAGGTGCCAGCACCAAGCGCCACGTCTACTGGGCCATGAAGAACTGTGGGGGTGATGCTGAGGTCCTGAAAAGGCTAATCGAGAATGTAGTCTCTCACTACAAGGTATGTAAGAGTTAATTATCCTTTGTGGATAAATAAATATGATGTAATGTTTGTTTTCCATCAGGACATCCACAGCAACTGCCATGCCACATCCCTGTGTAAGCACCAAACCTACACTCCCGACAAGGCCATCATTACCAGTGACCAGGCAGCCCAGGTGTACCTCGATGCACTGAAGTCATTGGCAGTGTACAAGCAGGCTGACTCATATGCCAGGGTGAGCTATGAAGTACCGAAGTACTTATGTGTGAGCACGTCTCTACAAAGATACCTTCTTGCAGTGCCGTGACACCTATTGGATTGAGTCGTTCAATCATGCGCTCCTGATTTACCTCCCAAAGCGGGTCCATTTTGGAAAGGCAACTTTTGAAGCGAGAATGGATCTCGCTGTACTTGACTGGGTATGTTTCTTTTATCTCCTTGATGTATTTGTCAGGCATAGTTTACAAATTCCCTCCTAACCATTTAGAATGAGAATGTTGAGCGCACTTGGACCAGCGAGACATTGGTGGTTGACACACGGAGGCCAGAGCGCAGAACTCCTTTTAAAGTCCGCGTTGCCAAGACCAGCAACTTTCGTTGGACCATATGGGAGGAGTTTTGGAAACAGGAAGGACAATGTCGGGCACCTCTTGCTGAACTGCAGTCCAGGTATGTCGATATGGCCAAAAATGTTGAATTTTTATTATTTGATTCAGTGCCACTTGTTGTACATAGTACCAGTGAATCAGAGGAAGTGGATGAGTCTGATGACTACATTGATGTTCACCATCCACTCCCTATTAACTTCAATGATGAAGAGGAGTATGATGATCAAGACGACAGTCCTTGAGTAAGTTGTGTCCACATGCTGTAGCAGTTTTGTAATTTATTGGTGCAGTGCACTACACCCACCTGCACACTTGTGAGTGCTAGTGTAATATTTGTTCAAGCAGTAAGAACAACCTGTTATACCTTAGTCCTATATAAGTTGCATTACTAGTATCATAATGCTTTATGTCTTTATTTTACAGGTGTTTCCGTTGAACGTTTTTCCTGAACTCTCTCTCTCTGTGTGTGTGTGTGTGTTGGTATTTATATTCCTGCACCAGCGTGCTTGTCCTTGTTTGAAAGCCAAGTATTCGTGGAGATATCATCTATGCACTGTGAGTGGTTTATCTCAGTGATCACAAACTCAAGCAAGTACACAATACACTTATGAGGCAAAATAGTATATTTGTCCATGAGATAAACGGAGAGTTCCTACGTAATCCTAAACACCAATATCAGCCGACCACCTGTGGTCTTTGTAAGCCAGCTCTGGTGGATTAGGAAACCTACTCCTGACCATCTGCTTCACACACCAAGGGATGACATCTCGGGGTGAAGTCCTGTACCCCATCCTTTCTTTCAGGTCTCTATATGGACGAAAATCCCACAATCCCAGCCGCCTCAGGTAGGACCAGAATTTTCGGTACAATTTGTACCTCTTGGCCACATTGGAAGGGTCTGGGGGGGCTGATCCTCTGACAAAGTCAGGAACATTTGCGGGATTCACCACACAAGGCTCGCACATGCAGAAAAGGCATACACTTTCGCCGTTCGGCTGTCCACCGACTACTGGGAGATGCGTTTCGAGATCTTCGCGATCGGTCGTGATTCTTCGCCTCCTCGCTGGTGGTGTGCCTTCTGAACCTTCAGCCATCGCGTCCAACTTTCTTCCCGATCTTCTAGGAGTGGCTCTATTGTTCCTTTGTTGTCTGGAATCGCCAATCAGCACCTATCTGTATGCACTGCAAAATGCACGAATCGTCGAAGCAGACGCTCGACTACATTACACAGCGATATTCGTTTATTTCAAGCTCAGTATGTTTTTCTGTACCTTTTTTGTAACAATTGTATGGTGTTTTTGTGTTTTATCGACGAAAGAAGCCTCCTCTAGAAGAGCTTCTTCTTCGAGATTCGAAATGCGCGCTCAATCAACTTTTCGATGTTGGTACCACCGCCCCTTTTATACCCCCCTGACAACTGACGGTTCGCACGCGAGTTGGAAGCTCCGTATTCGTTCCGTGTGCGTTTATATATATGACATGTACGTTTAAGGCAGTACTAAATTCTTGGCTATAATTCGACGAAATTGGAACGTTTGCTCCTCATTTCATCAGCGAAGAGTCTTTTAAAGCTGAAGAGATCTTTGAAGCGTTAGTTCCGTGAATAGCGACAATTTCCAAGCGATTCGAATTTCCAGGGCCGTAGGCGGCCCACGAGTTTTTTAAACTCGAATCGCTTGTTCTACAATTTCCGGAAATTTAGGCTAACGAGGCCAGACCGTATACATACACTACCATGAATAAAATTATTTTTTTGCTTTTCAAAGGGAACGCAAATTAGCAAACCCTGTGTTAGGGTACGCAAATTAGCAAACCCTGTATTAGGGTACGCAAATTAGCAAACCCTGTATAATATTTAATTAACTTTATATAGAATTTCATTATTCTATTGATTTTGCACCATTCTCTACAGATTCATTTGCAAAGGCAGCAAAACTTCTGAATATTGAAGCGTATGTGCTTTCAGAAGACATAAACTGTATTCAACTGTGTAATTGCATCTAGCTAACTGATATTCTTGTATAGCCATGCAACTGTTACAGTAGTCTTTCATCTATTCTTTATTGTATCATAAATTTAGCCAATTCATTATGAACATAAGTACAACTTATTAGTATCAGTGTGTTTAGCATTATTCTTTAGTAAAATCAATTCTGTATATCGAATGTCTTCTCACCAAAGTTCATTTATTGATAATATTTGATTCTGCATCTGAAAAAGGACAAGTATTTAATGAGCACATAATTTGTTACTAAATTACTGGATTATTTTAAAATGGAATTCCATATTACATAATGGAAAGTGTTTTGTATGGAGTAACTGTACAGCTGCAGATGCCAACCGACTCCAATTAGCCCAAAACTTTGCTGCAAGAGTCACCTTGAAGCATCCAAAGTTTACTTCAGCATCTGGTGCACGAACCCAGCTAGGTTGGCTATGACTTGAGGATGTTAGGAATGTTTTCCTCCGACGCCTACTTCATGCTGTAGAGAATGGAAGTGCCACACCCTACGTCTGTGCCTTGGTGAACCCTGTTGCAAATTACCATAGATATACAACAAGGGCATCATCAAGTAACTGCTTGTACATGAACACAGTTCGCACAAATTTTGGTAAATCTACCATATCATACAGACTCTCTAAATTGTCATTTACTTAATTTCGTTGCTTAATGTTACTATATCCTATGCGTCTTGTGTAATTCCTGTATGAGTAGCTAGTTTCTACATGTTGGATGTGAACTTCTTTTTTTTTTGGGCCTCCGGAAGGCGACCCAATATTGTTTTTACTTTCACCGGAAGTGTCCGGAACGTCCGGAACGATGTCTATATATATATATATATATATATATATATATATATATGTATATATATATATATATATATATATATATATATATATATATGTATATATATATATGTCAACAACATGGCGGACGCAAAGTCGGTACGTAATCTTTCGGCTATATTTCGGTAAAATTCATTTGTTTGCCTCGGATTTTATCAGCAAAGAGTATTTTCAACCAGAAGAGTTCTTTGAAGACGATTTCCAAGCGATTCGAGTTTCCAGGGCCGTGGGCGGTCCACGAGTTTTTAGGGGCTGCCACAGGCAGCCCCTATATTGTTTTCATTTGGACTTCCGGTGTGTAACGCTCGTCCGATATATATATATATATATATAATATAGATTTGAAGAAAAGTCTTATAATAGAGAATTTATATAATAGTAATAGAGAAGTATGAATTTATACAGAAATGAGTTATAGGAATTGTTTTGAAAACTATTGCCAAATATGGCAATTGTTTTCAAAACAATTGTCCAGTTACAATAAACAGTATGTTCAATGAATGTTCAGCTGTGCACTTACACTCCAATGCTTTGCAAGTGATTCGAGTGCGTGGGGCGGCAGCCCCCACGAGTTTTTAACTCGAATTACTTGTTTAAACTTGAATCGCTTGTTTTTTTGTTTTCTTATGGCAACCCTGTAAATTAGCCTGCATTGGCTAAGTGGTCCCATTCTTATAATCAAATCAAATCAAATCAAATCAACCGTTCAAAAACGGTTTGCTAATTCCAAACAGAGCTTTTATCTCTCATCTTACCTGCCTGTTCCCCAAACTTCTTTGGATCTTCCCATCGTTTGCATACTTTTGCGGTTCGAAGGTTTTCTTTTCATCCTAACATCTGCGTCCAATTTTCAGACGTGTTGGACCATAGTATCTATGGTTAGAGGACCTAAGCAAACACACATACACAAGATTACACACACGTACGCAAACATATCCACGAAAACACATGGAGAAACTATTTTATTTAAGACCTGCTCATACTAAACGTCATTAAAACACATTGATATGCGCGTTCAAGCACTCCATAATGGTTAACTTAAGATAAAAGGCTTTCCACACTCATCTTACCTGTTTTCAAAGCTTTCTTTAGCCTTTTCTACGTTTCCATAGACTTCCGCGGCAGCGTAAGGTACAATGTCTCAGTAAAACCATCCTTCCAACAACGTTTCCGTCCTAAATGCTTCGTCAAAGTTCTCTTTCTTGTTAGATGAATCGGCGTAACAGCTTTTGTCAGTTTTCGAGTCCTTTTACAACTTCTAAAACGAAGACAACAACTTTAAACCACTCGCTCTACCTCTAAAAATTAAAGGCCCACGGAAATTCTTGGAGCGAGTTGAATCTTCATGATTAACTCTCAATCCAAATCTTTAGGTCTTAAAGATTCTTCGTTGACGAAAACAGAAGCAAAGACACAAAATTCACTGAATAATACCAACGACTTTGACTACCGCCTAAAAGTCCGCCATGTTGTTGACATATATATATATATATTGACATCGTTCCGGACATTCCGGACACTTCTGATGAAAGTAAAAACAATATATAAACAAG
>CAUJGJ010000106.1:37700-42700 GCA_963170055.1 Halisarca cf. caerulea
GAATTGTGTGTGCGTGTGTATATTGCATGGCTGGGTGTGTGTCTGTGTGTGTGTGTGTGTGTGTGTGTGTGTGTGTGTGTGTGTGTGAGTGAGTGAGTGTGTGTGTGACCTGTTTACAATCACTTGATACACCATATTGGTTATAGCAGCATGGTGTAGAACCAGTGGAGTAGTGGAGGTTTGACTGTGTGTGTATGTATGTGCCCTTTTGTGGTTTCATTGTTTATTGTTTTTCTTTTCATGTTCAGAATATGGGAGTTTCTAAAAGGCGGAACGGAATATGGAATACGGAATACGGAATATGGAATACGGAATAAAATGCTGATGAAAATGGCCGCTTTGCGTCGTTTCATCCCGTGCCTGTGTATCATACTGTTCAGCGCCGATTGAGTAATCTAAATCGACGATGAAATCGCGTGGAGCGCCGCTGTTGTCATAGTAGCTGTAACGCCTTGTAAGTTGTTTTGCCACACCGTTAGTTGTGTAAATGTAGTTTAGCGCGACGATATCACATTCTACTGATTTAATTTCTTGCTGAACTTGATTAGGTACTTCTTTTCGTTTATTGGACGGCGATGGCACATCGTAGAAGCTGAAATATGAATAACTCGAAAAATCGCTACTGTTCAGTGATTAAATAACTCAAAGTACTGACAACCTAGTGTGCACCTCTGTCCAAGTATTTCAGAATCTTTTCTACTTGTTACATTATCCGTAGTCCAAATCGTTCCAATAACAATTCAGCAGGTTCAGGCAAAGCTTTCTCAATAACCTCCTGTGACACTATCATGTCTGCAGTGCTGAAATTCTTGGCCTTACGAAGAATACAGCTTTTGTTTACATGATAATATACATTCCCGTACTTTTGCCGCTGCTGGCCATCTGCATCAACGTATGATCGAAAATCCTTGTGTTGTACAACTAAATCGAAGGGGGGGATTGGAGGCTTGTTAAATCTCAATCTGCATCCAAAACAGGTTGTGATGTTACCACTCAGAAACATCACAATATAGCATACTGGGTTAGATGACCCTGCTGACTGACCCTTATGCAAGTAAGGACCCCTGATTAGGGTACCAGGGGTGTGCAATGGTGGAGGAGGAGCTGATACAATTGTGTGATACCCCAAATTTTGTGGAAATGTGGCAAGCATAGGGGGACCAGGATAAGATGTTCCTGTAGTATTTGGAGAAGGTGAGAAGGCTGTGAATGTTCCTGGAGTATGCTGAGCAGTGTAAAGGATAGGTGATGGTCCTGGAGTGTAATGGCAGGTGGTAAAAACAGAAGATGATCCTGGAGTATGCTGAGTGATGCCAGAAATAGATGTCCCAGGAGTGTGTGGAGTACTGTAAGAGGCTGAATATCTAGCAGAAACAGAATATGGCACAGAACTATTATGAGCAGAGGCAGTATCATGAGAAATACCAGAAACAGAGGACGGCCATAGAGTATGCTGACCAGCGTACGAGCTAGAAGATGGTCCTGGAGTAGTGACGGAGACAGATGATGGTACTGGAGTAGTGACGGAGACAGATGATGGTACTGGAGTAGTGACGGAGACAGACGATGGTCCTGGAGTAGTGACGGAGACAGATGATGTTCCTGGTGTAGTGACGGAGATGGATGATGGTGACCATCGTTGAGTAGTGACGGAGACAGATGATACTCCTGGAGTAGTAATGGAGAGGGATGATGGTCCTGGAGTAGTAACGGAGAGGGATGATGGTCCTGGAGTAGTAACGGAGAGGGATGATGGTCCTGGAGCATGTTGAGCAGTGATAGAGGTAGAGGATGGTCCTGGAGTTTGCTGATTATTGACGTAAACAGGCAATGATCCTGGAGGACAAACTGTGGTGGAGACTGATGGTGATCCTGGAGTATGCTGAGCAGTGGTGGAAACAGAAAGTGACTTGTTTTCTCCTGGAGTGAACTGAAAACTTGATGTTTCAGTGGCCAAAAATTCGAAACTGTAGCTTATTGGAGCCACTTTTGTTGACTTCTTACGTGGTGGTCTGTTCCCCTTCTTCCCAGCACCAGGTGGCAGCCCATGCTTCCCCAGTGAAAGCAGGTTTGGCACTGTTCCACAGATGGATCCCAAAAAAGATCTCAGATCAGTGGCACCATTGGCTTGTGCAACTGCCACTGTATGTGAGCATAGCGATAGTGATTGGAAGTGAAGGCAATGTGTGTCACAGATATATCTGGTTTGCTTAGCAGTGACAGCATGAGGCTTGGAACCAGAGCGAGACAATACAAACCTGTCTTTGCTACTGCCACCTGGAATGTGAGACATTGACAACGTGTTGGCTAGAAGCTCTGATGCCTTATTCCAAATCCCTTCTAAAGTATCTTCTGGAATATTTGGTATAATTGCCTTTGCTTCATCAACTGAGACTGACAAAAAGGCTGTCTTTGATGATTGTGTATCCTTTTTCTGTTTCCCTTTGTTAAGCTTGGATGCAGAAGCTTTCTCTGAGCAAAACTGTCTGAAATTCAGAAGGTGCCGTGCACGCTGGTCTTCAGTCATCCGCCACCACCTTCCAGGCTCAGAAATTTCAAGGTGCTTGTACTGAGGTCTGAGAGTATACTCTCCTTCATCAATCAAAGCCTTTTCAACATCCCTTTGTTGCATTGCTACCAGCTGCTTCATTTCTGCATTAAATTGAGGGAGTTGTTTTTTTTTCCAATTAACTTTGTCTTTCAGAACCCGGTTAATTGATTCATTTGCATTTGTGTAATAGGCTTTAGGTGGACTGCCTAACCCTGCTGCTTCACGGATTCCTCTGAGAGCTCCACTGCGTACATCATTGGCTTTGTACTTAGAAAACCAGGCATGAAAATTGATGTTCACCTGTATGTCTTCCTCCCTTTTCGCCCAAACTGGTTGAATTTGACGAAGACGCTCGTCAAATTCTTGCACATCTATGCTATCCACTAATCCCTCATGGTGGACTCCTGCTTCATCATCTGTGCCAAAAATATCCAATACATACTTCCTGATTACCGCCACAGGTATCTTCAATGTTTGTAGATGCCTTTCAATGTTGCCTTGCAAGTGTCTGAAGCATCGTAGCTGCAAGGCATGGTTGAACTGCTGTTGAACAGCTCTAATTAGATTAACCTCACCGTCTGTCCCAACGGCGCGAACGTGTGCAAGGGTAGGCTGTAAACCAATGAGGGCTGACAAAAAGAAGTTATAATTTCTGAACTCCTTTTTGTAATGGATTAGGATTGGCCCCAACATCCATGGGGATAGACCACTTCTGCGATGTTCCACAAGAAGATGCTGATAGACAATTGGTGTGACGTTAAAGTCACCCAAGTTGAAAGTAGGGTCAATACCCATAATGGCAAATTCATTTGGATCGCAACAGAATCTCTCCATGTCACCAAGCTGCTGATCAGTACATAGGATTGCCATGGGTTCTGGGGCACAGGTGACCTCTTGTACGAACCTCTCATTCTTTTCTGCTTGTTTGCACTGTGCCATCATAACATAAAGTAGATCCTTCCCCACCGTGCCTGCACTTTTGGAGCTTGTACCTTGCTTCAGATTGTATGCCTGCTTTCTATTACGTGGGAGTTGCCCTACACTGCTGGCCTTCAGAAGCCCACCCTTGTACTCAGTTACATCATCTATGGCTTCTTTGGGTGATTTCAGTGTCAAAGCTGATGTGAGGTTCTTTCGAACACTTGAAGCTGTCCTGTAGTATGGCTTGTTTCCAGTAGTGTGATTCCCATGCGGACGTACAAGAACTTCATGTTCAGGCACTTCATCAAATTTGTATGTGATCATGGCAATCTGTGTTTGGACTCCTTGATGATCTATAGGGTCAAATTAAAGAGGAAATGTTCATGAAAAAATGCCATGCATGCTGTTAGTCCAACCTTAGTGATACCATGCATAATTTTGAAAACTATAATTATAGTAGATTCATGCAGTGGTAACAATATCCTATGTGCTCAAATTTTTGTGGGGTGAAACTTTCGATCGTGTTTTTTGCAGATTGGAGCCATGTAAAATTTTAAGCCTGCAAAAATTTAGGTCACTCTCTTGTAAAATGACTAAAATGGCCATCAAAAGAACAAGGGTTGCTGTAGTCTCGCACCCAGACCCACATCCGCCCACCATTTCTCGGCCAAATAAAATGGCAGGCGGAAGTGGGTCTGGGTACAAGACTAGGGTTCCTGAGATGTACTGCAGCACCTTCGGTTATTTTGAAGGGTTTTTAATATACATAAACATAATAAAGTTTAGATCAATCAAAGGCTAAATGAAGGTGCATCAAGTCACTCACCAAGCACATACGCAGTGATTTTTCTGAAGCTCTTGTCAGTGCCATGTACTCTGTATACTCTTTTCAAGTTGAAAACTGTCTCACTACTTCCCTTAGCATTGCGTCCGCATTTAACAACTTTGGTAACTCTCTTACTGTTTCTTTGGACCGATATCACAGTAGTGTCCACACGATTGTTCCACCATACCCCTAGGTCATCACTCTCAATATCTCTCTTGTCTTCAAGTTTGTTACAGTCAACTAAAAAGATGGTGTTGTGATTGACTGTCACAGGGGTCTTCTGGCACAGGTAGGACAAATTGTGCACTGGATGAAGAAGACACACAACGGTGTCTTCAACTGACAGCAGCCGTTTCCGAAAGGATGATATCTTGGCAAACACAGGTAAGGCTCGGTCTCCTTCGTAGTATTCGGGTGACCTCGATGACATCACTTCCAAATAACTCCTGCACAGGAGAGTTTAATTATTTTCTCGATAATGTATATAATTTCACAAGTCTTAGACTGTATAATGACTTACTTCATGTCTGTCAGTGGATCAATATCCTCTGAATCAGATAACTTGCTGGTAGAAGATTGGTCACTGTCACTGCTGCTGTAAGCATAGAGGCTGTCATTATTCCGTGTACTATATATGTCTTCTTCTGATTCAGAATCATTACTGATTTGACAGTGCTTTCTGCATAATCAGAAAAAAAAACA
>CAUJGJ010000106.1:50200-73200 GCA_963170055.1 Halisarca cf. caerulea
CAATATTCCAAAACGATAACCTGTTTCAACTGAAGCTAATCAAAATTGTGCTTGTGTTAATACTACAATCAAGTGTAGCTATACTAAAAGTACACAGTTTCAACTAAAACAACACTGCTTGCCATGCTCTCCAACCTTCAAAATAGTCGTCACTTTCTAACGGTACCAAGAGTTCGATGATGTCACAGTACTCATCACATGACTATCATGTGAAAATAGGCCCCTTGCGAAAGAGATTATTTTACAAAATGCCATGTCGCCAAGTAAATCAGTGGAGCCACGTAGGAACCTTCTGAGTGTTTCATTGTGATCAGTATTGACTACTTCAACTTTTCACCGATGGGGGTTTTGATCTACTTGCTTTCAGAGAAGTTATTGACAAATATTTTATCATGCTGTTAGTATTTGCTGAATATCTTTAAAACTATTTCAGAAAATAAAACCCCCATCGATGGAAAGTTAGATATTTCAATTAGAAACAATGTAGTCTTTATCCTGTGTCTGTAGGCCCATGTTCTGATTTATTCGTGTCGAATAACTACCTAACTCAACTACCTGGTAAATCGTCGATTAGTCGAACGGTCGAGAAAGAAACTTGGGTGAAAAATAGCTTAATGTGTACAAGGGATGTCCAATGTAGGCATGTCTTGTCAGGGTTTGGCTAGAGTGTCAGAGTTACTCTACCAGTCCATGGACTACCATGGATTGTCAGCTTAGCATAGTTCCTAACCTAATAGTATTGTACTCTGATGTGGGTGCAAAAGGGTAAAGTGGACAACCCCTGGAAACCTTTCAGTATCCCTGACAGTCAGGGCTACTCTGACAATCCCCAGACAATCGGGGATTGTCAGCCATCTGCACTCTCCTTCAACCCCCCTGTCAGAGTATCCCCGACAGGCCAGAGTAACTCTGACAATCCCCGGACAACCAGGGATTGTCAGCACTCTCCTTCAAACCCCCTGTCAGAGTATCCCTGACAGGCCAGAGTAACTCTAACAATCCCTGAACAGCCAGGGATTGTCAGCACTCTCCTTCAACCCCCCTGTCAGAGTATCCCTGACAGGCCAGAGTAACTCTAACAATCCCTGGACAACCAGGGATTGTCAGCACTCTCCTTCAACCCCCCTGTCAGAGTATCCCTGACTGGCCAGAGTTACTCTGACTATCCCCGGACAACCAGGGATTGTCAGCACTCTCCTTCAACCCCCCCTCCCTGTCAGAGCATCCCTGACAGCCAGAGTAACTCTGACAATCCCCGGACAACCAGGGATTGTCAGCCATCTGCACTCTCCTTCAACCTCCCCTGTCAGAGTATCCTTGACAGCCAGAGTAACTCTGACAATCCCTGGACAACCAGGGATTGTCAGCCATCTGCACTCTCCTTCAACCCCCCTGTCAGAGTGTCCGTGGTAATGATTTGTGATAGTCATGATAATAATAGCAAAATGTGCACTTGCAATGGTTCAATATAGTGAAAGAGCAATAAAGCAGAGTATACTGTCTGAAATAATACTCCATGCTGGCATGGGACATTGCCTACATTAAGATTTTGGCATCTTGGTGTGCGATTCAGTACGATGTAGCGTGCGCCTGTTGTGAAGATCACAAATGTACATTATATAGAACATAAAGTGCTCCTTATTCATGTGCCGTGTCATACGCGAATAGCGTGACAGCCAGGAAAATGTCTGTTCACAGACTTCAGTATCCACCTACAGTGCAAAAAATGTTATACATAAATAGTACAGTGAGTTGTGACTGTAAGGGACAACTGACGTTTTCCAACGATGTGCATTCATAAGGATTGCAGTGTTCTTTGCACCACACATCTGTGTGGCCCTAAAGTGCATTTTATCCACTACAATCTGAAGATTAGCGATGCGCTGGGATGTTGTCATTTGGTTGCACCGTTTGGGGTGTTCTGAAAACTTTTTCAGATGGCAACCATCATCGTAGCAAATGCACTCTGTAGTCAATAAAGGTTTCACACTAAGGTTTGTAGTTAATTTATACCAGTAAGGGTGCAGACTATATTGTCTTACTCAGTTCCGTGAGGGCAGCTTGATTCTGAAGCAAGAAGGTGTGAAGGGTACCATACACTTGGCTTTTGGACTCTGAAATAAATAGCTCAGAGAGCACAGTGACAACACCACAAGGCCAAATTCCAGCAAGTATGCCTGCAACCAAGTGAAAACATACAGATAGCAGTAATGATTTGCATACTGTATACACTGCAAGATGGAAATTGGTGAATCACATGCCTGATGTGTGCTGGTTGAGGCGGATACTTCTGTCTTTTTCTGTGTTGCACTTAAGAATGTCACAGACATCAGATTCATCCAAAAAGGTCCTGTATTTGATAAATGATATATATGTGTACATACATAGGTATGATATAGGTAATTTCAATCATACCCTGTGTTATTTGGTGGCATCACTGTGTCAGCTGCTGGTACTCTTTTGGCTGGAGGGGGTGCAGTCAATTGTCCCTGGGACTTGCGGCTGACTGACAGGGTATGCTGAGTCTGTCCAAAAGACATCTCTGTTCTGTCCACCACATCGATGGGAACACCCTTTACAAAGTTATCTACCAGTGACTTTGGTAGACGATCTGCTGGTTGCCAGGTGCATTCGGACAGAGATTTACCCAGCCATGCTACCTACAGTCAAAAGTGGGACCTTGAGATAGAATGGATAGGATTTCAGATCAGAGCATACCCTGAATACTGCTTACTTGATAGTGAGTGCCACTGCGAGTTTCTCTTTTCCCAATGATAATTACCAGGACTCTCTCTTTTCCTCTTCCAGACGACACTTCATCCCCATCAACACAATTCATAACTCTTGGAGAGTGCAACTCACAAAATCGTGATTCAAGACGAGGGGTGTTCATGCAGCCTGTTTTCACCATTCCCTCCAACCCCTCATACTCCACATATCTAGCCTCTCTGGCATTGCAGACATCTCTGTAATTTTTGCAGTTTCCATCCAGCACTAGAACAGATCCACATCCTGGTGATGAAAATTTGTGTTCTATAAGAAGATGAGAGAATGTGACATCAGCTTGCATGCTTACATCAACCCAAACTGCCTTATCAGGTCTATGTATGTATGTACATGTAGTCTACATGTGTAAAGACCTGCATAGCTTCTTGAAAAGGCATCATGGTAAAGAGGGGTCAGCTGTTGGAGCGTTGCATTCAGTCCTGGAGTGATAGCCAAGTTACTATTCTTGATAGTGGGATACCAGAGAGCAACTTGATGGCACGCAAACTTGAGATAAGCCTCTTCTAGACGCCTGCGATCCAGTACTTGTCTGTCTATTAGGATGTCGATGTTCCTATTAGGCACATAGAGACTAAAATAACATTGCAGTCTCAACGGCAGTACCTTAACTTGAAGAAAAGCACATTATCAAAGTCGTAATGTCTAAAGCCGCAACAACTCACCTGTCACTTTGGCTGTGTGGCCAACTGCTGCAATGGAGCAGGTTGTAAATGTCTGCTCGCTGCTTGTAACTCAACTAACCAAACAGAATTTCAGAATCCAGTTGCTTCAGCAGAGAGGTTGAAACTCCTGTTTCCCTGGTCGACATAAAGTACTCAAGCTCAAAGCAGTTGTCATGGTAGATGGACGAACTGGAGCATGTGTACTAGCCATAAAATTCAGTACATGGGCATGACCTCTGAGAGCAGTACTTATGAAAGTGAGTTGCGGGTAGAGTTCCCAGGTTGTTGTCATACAGAACAACTGTGGATGGCTTATCTGCTCTCACCAACAACTTAGAACCACACATGACGCATGCTTCCCTCTTGCTTAGCAAAACTACTCCCAGTGGTTTGTTCCGGGGTGAAACGGACATCTGAATGAAGTCTTGCAGCAGTTGCTGATCAGTGCTGAAGGCCTGTGCATCTAAGGTGTGGAGGTTATCCATTAGAACTCTGGCCTGCTCTGGAGTAACACCAGTTCTTGATGATCTACCCATGGTAGCAAACTCTACAACAATACCCCAGAAATGAGGAGTTTGTGGTGGTAAAAAAGCACTTGCAAAAAGCATTCTTCTCAGTGTGGACACATCTTGAACCAATCCAGCAACTGAACATGTTTGGTCACTCTGATGTTTGCAGACTCATTCACAGATACAAAATTGGGACTTGGAAACAGACAGAGATGTGTACGTACACTTCAAGATGTTTGTCAGGTCAGGGAGAATTGACATTTAACACATAGGGGGATAAATGGCAGTGAACACATCATGCATAAACTGACTCCTCCCATGCTGATAAATCAATCACAATCTTCAATACCTTTGGCAGGTCAGGAAGGTGTTGATAATTAACATGTAGGGTGATGAATTGCAGGGTTCACACCATGCATAAATGAACTCCTTCCACATTGACAAACCAGTCATAATCGTGTCTATTGTTACTATGAATAGTATCAGTAGCTGACCTGACTATAGTTAAAGGCCTAACAAGAGTAAAAGTGTCAGTTATTTGGTAGAATCAAGAGTAATGGCAAGTCCAGGTACCGTTTATGATGCCAAGTCCAGAGCATATGCCCTGCAGACAAGAAGTAGGCTGGAGGAATGTTGGAAGGTGGATGTGAATTGGGATCTTTATCCACAGAGGATTCAAACAGTAAGTAAAAGTTAACTTTGAAGTTCTAAAATATGTATGATCCATGCCATTTTGGTGAATTACATAGGGCTGCAAGCAAATTGGGAAAGCATTCAGCATCCCACCTACGGCAATTCTCTGTGGCATTATCACTTTGGTGGCTTTTTTTCTCTCACATTCTGTTGTGGATGTCGAAAAAAGTGACTGGCTTGAACCAGTATTGCTGTGGAATATTGTATGTATGCCCACCGGCAGTGGTAAGTCACCACTTTTCAAGTATCTGTCTAAGCTGCTACGACTGGCACAACAGAAATGTAGCTTGGATAGCAGCAAACCTGGGTGGCTAGTGGAGGATGTAACGTTTAAGAAGATGGGAGACTTAATGT
Source organism: Halisarca cf. caerulea (assembly GCA_963170055.1). Lineage (NCBI taxonomy): Eukaryota > Metazoa > Porifera > Demospongiae > Chondrillida > Halisarcidae > Halisarca > Halisarca cf. caerulea. The sequence continues at coordinate 55,206 of CAUJGJ010000106.1, forward strand.
TTGAAAACAGTGGGAGGCTGCTTGGGCTGTACGACGAACTATCAACGTTTTTAACACAAATTAATATGTACAGAGGGAAAGGACTGTCAGAGTCACATGATTTGGCACTTTTCTTGCAACTGTACAACAGACACCCATGGGTGCGGAGAACAGGTGAGTTTGTAATGTGGAGGCTCTATTTTTGCTGAAAAGTTGTTACATACAATCTTCATGCGATTCCTTTGCTTATGTATAGTATGTACTTGCTTTCCTTTTATGTCATAGTTTCAGAAGGTGCAAACTTTGTGATGGATGTAACCGCCCTGACCATTGGTGGCTTCACACAGCCCAGTGTTGCTAGAAACTTGATAGAATTACAAGCAAGTGTGGAGAAGGGCCTTTTCCAGCATTTTCTGTGGATATTTCCACAGCCCAGCTATGGGCATTTTCGAACACTGGAGAAACCTGATGAAGCATTCTCCCACTCCCTTGGTTAGTATAGGTATATATTATGACAACTGACAATATATTACCTCATAGCTGTATACTGTGATTTATCCTTTCACTCTTTGCCTTACAATAACAGTGGATCTGATGTCACAGCTGTGAAAACCTGGGAAAGATGTCCGAACCTTTAAGGTTCCGCAGCCTTTCCCGGCATATGAAAAGAAGTTCGATGAACTGCAAGAATGCTTGGAAAAGATATCAGTGTTGGATAAGCTGCTGTCAGGTTACCCATGCAACCAGTGCTATGATGCCGAACCTGAACATTGAGATTACATTTTACGTAGGTATGCTTAGCAAGAGCAAGGGGCAAATTTTGAGAGTTTCTGCAGTCTTGCATGTCCTCTTCCATTTGGAGCAACCAGAGGACATTCCAGGCACTCTGTCAGAGGCCACCATTACTGCCGCCAATGATTTTGTTTTGGTATGTGTTCAGCATGCTGCACTCATCTCTGGACATGGGCTTCTCGAGGAGGCAATCAAGCATGCAGAAACAGGTTTGGATATGACCTTAAAATCATTGGCTATACCATGCATGACATTAGTCTGATGTCTGCTCAACACACACTTCTTTGGTTGGATAGGTCCAGGTGTTGTCCAGCAGCCAAACCAGGGTCGTGCGAATGTCACACTGTGCCTGAGATTGCCGGGACGCACTTTACATCTATCTGCTCTACTATCTCTGCGGAAATTCCGTAAGCGCGGGGACAAAGAAGGTGCCCTGGAGGGATTCAGGGCTCTGGAGCAGGCCAAGCTAGGGGTCATTGGCTCTACCAATCCCAAGCGAGGCACCTCCACAGTAAGTAGCAGTTACTTTGTGCCAAGGGTATTGTTTGCTGGCATGATGCTTCGATTGTCTATTGTAGGTATACACATTCCGGAAAAGTGAGGTCCCTGAGGGCGAGACGGAAGTCCTTGACTTTGCTGGCAAGCTGATGAATTTTGGGGTGTCCTTGAGTGAATATAAGGTAGCATTTGCCCAGCCAGACATAACCATGTACGTTCATTACTGTTTCAATTGCACAATTATTATGATACTGCATGCCTATTACTTGTATTATAAACATATTATATTGTTTTTATTTTTCTTGCAGAGAAACAATTGAAAGTGAGAGACTCGCAAAGAGGATGGCCGTATCCCAGTCTGTGGGGCCACCTAGGAAGTCGCCGAGGCGCAATTTAATGCACGAGATGTCTCAGGCCAGCGCTGATATCTAACTATTACTTCAAGCAATATAACCATTTTATTACTCAGTCTTATATTCCACCTTAAACGCGGAGGTCGCTTATATAAATGCATATCGAACGTGCACGGAATGGCAAACTCGCGAGCGAATCGCCAAGATGCGACCGAGTATAAAAGGGGGGGTGGTACCACTCCTAAAAGTTAATTGAACGTGCAAATCAAACGACCAAAAAGAAGTTCTCCTCAAAGGAGATTCTTCGTGGTTTTAACACACCTAACACTAAAACTATTCAATATGTTTTACACTTTGAGTAAGCACACAAGTGATATAGAACACTTCCGTACCTGAATTTACCAAAATCGCACAGAAATTACAAAATCGGCAAAGGATGTCCTGTGAAAGGTTACTCCTTGGCCACACAGTGACAGTTATGCTTGAAGAATGAAAGTATTCAAGGCAGTTTAACGAGCAAACAGAGCGTGCCTGGAGTTATTTACGATTGCAGAACCCAGGAAACTGAAAGTGCTCCCGCACCACAAAGAACAGTGGAAGAAGTTCAGAACCAGCAATTTCCTTTTTAGAATGTTGTCAATAAACGTTTGTAACACTTTGTGTTGTTTTTTCAAGCTCGGAAAGGCTTCGTTAATCGAAAGGAGCCTAGAAAACTGCACTTCTTCCTTTTTTGACTTATCTCTTCCGGATTTGCCTTCCAAAGCTCTGAATTTGTATAATTTCTCTTGTGTTGTGTTAGTATGCTTGTATGTATGTTTGTGTACAGGTCTGTATCGTTTAGTACAGAATAAACGCCAAGAAACATGTTCAATTTCTTCGCGAGTAAATACAGTAGTCGTCCATCTTGTTCCGTATTCTCCGTAAACGTGTGGCCACCTCCCTTATTGTACGTGACCTCTACGTTTAAGGGTACAGTTTAGTTACTATTATCATTGCTATATGGTCAGCACTGATCTCTAGCAGTATGAATTTAAACAATATAACCAGTTTATTACTCAGCCATTATAACCAGTTTATTACTCAGCCATTAAATTATCATTGCTATAAAGTATATATAAAATTATTGCCATTGGGATACTCTGACAGGGGGGGTTGAAGGAGAGTGCAGATGGCTGACAATCCCTGGTTGTCCGGGGATTGTCAGAGTTACTCTGGCTGTCAGGGATACTCTGACAGGCGGGTTGAAGGAGAGTGCAAATGGCTGACAATCCCTGGTTGTCCGGGGATAGTCAGAGTTACTCTGGCCTGTCAGGGATACTCTGACAGGGGGGGTTGAAGAGGAGTGCAAATGGCTGACAATCCCTGGTTGTCCAGGGATTGTCAGAGTGCAGATGGCTGACAATCCCTGGTTGTCCGGGGATTGTCAGAGTAACTCTGGCTGTCAGGGATACTCTGACAGGGGGGGTTGAAGGAGAGGGCTGACAATCCCTGGTTGTCCAGGGATTGTCAGAGTGCAGATGGCTGACAATCCCTGGTTGTCCGGGGATTGTCAGAGTAACTCTGGCTGTCAGGGATACTCTGACAGGGGGGGGGGGGGGGTTGCAGGAGAGGGCTGACAATCCCTGGTTGTCCAGGGATTGTCAGAGTGCAGATGGCTGACAATCCCTGGTTGTCCGGGGATTGTCAGAGTAACTCTGGCTGTCAGGGATACTCTGACAGGGGGGGGGGGGGGTTGAAGGAGAGGGCTGACAATCCCTGGTTGTCCAGGGATTGTCAGAGTGCAGATGGCTGTCAATCCCTGGTTGTCCGGGGATTGTCAGAGTAACTCTGGCTGTCAGGGACACTCTGACAGGGTCGTTGAAGATTTTGACCAAGGATGGCAGGTTTTTCAATTGTGAATTTCAAGGCAGTCCATAGATTGCCATAGACTGTCAGAGTTACAAAGGTTTTCTCTGACAAACCATGACTTGCACTGGACATGAGTGAATGTGTACCTTAGATATGTTTGTAGTGCTTAAGAACCATTCATTGGCCATTACACTACATATTGTGAAGAAATAAAGCAATTTGTAAACAGTAAATTCGCTGACTTTGGGAAGCCATTAAAGTACTAATGGATATGTCCCACATGCGTGTTCTTCAGCTTTGTTGTGCCACTGGTACACTCACTCCAATTGATGGTGAATTCATAGGTCAACCAGAATTATAACAAACCTCGATTATACTTGCAGTCACATATACATGTACGTATATATGCATGGAAGAGTGTGATGGTGGGCCCAAATGTCAGCATATGTGGACACGCAATCATTATCATGTGCATGCATACGGGCGGTATTGGTCTTTAATAGAATCCCCTTTACAATAGATACAATAATTATCAACCTTGCTATACTGCTTGGTAATTATTTACTGTATATCGGGTATCAGGTATCAGGTCACAGGGGCATTATAGTTGGTCTCAGGGAATGGGAATTTTAGGTGACAAAGTTTAAAATCTCAAGAATTTGTCACTTTTCTGCCTACGTCACTTTTGTTCATCTGTAAACGTGGTAATGCGTCATTACATAGCGCTCAGTAGAAATATGTTCATTTCACAAACCAAAAGATAAAAACACAACTTTTTCCTTGGAAAACGCAAGAAATTCAAGTCACATACATAGAAGTAAGCTTCGCAGAAGCGAGATTCGTAAAAAGTCCAATATACGGGAATGTTGTACTTGCAAACAAACATTAAGCTCATTATAGAGAATTATCAACATCGAAGTAATATGTGTGGCACATTTTGGGAAGATTCAGAAGGTACACAAAAGCAATAAACTAGCTTAAAGGGTCTTCAAAACAGAAACGATTGAGGTTTAACTCACCGATTCGCTTTACGAATCCATCGTAAATTGATCAGAACTAAAGCTTTATAAACGGATTTCCTTAGCTGAGAAAATTATAACCGTCCAATAGAAGTTAGAATGGCATCCGGTCGAATGTTGGAGGATTCTCAGAAAGACTCCATGCGGCGCGAGAACCAAAAGCAAGTATACAGATGACGTAATTGCTCATAGTTACTGACATCACCATTAAATGGCTGCTTTGAAGCCTTGTTCGTAAAGACCGTGTGATCCGGACATGTAGGTGATACTTATATCATTGAAAGAAGATATGGAACATTTTAAAGTACTATTGTGTACATTCATAGCGTGAGCGAAGAAGATATAACCAGGTACGCCGATTATATAACCATTTTAAAGCTTAATTTTCACATTTTTAAAACCAATAAACTACATTTTTCCTTATAATTATCTCATTTCAACTTATAATGTTTCCGCTCACAAATAACTTATCAAGTAAACTCCACTCTTTCATTTGATACCAATCTTGTGGCTCTTAGAGACCATCTACACGTCCGGACTTTGCCATTTCCTGCAAAAAGTGTACCTTTTTCAAAGCTAATTTTCCTTTTTGAAACATAACATATATGCTTAAACTGTACACCAATATTTTGATAAATAACAATAAAACACAGCAATTTTAAAAAGTAAGAAAATGTATTGTCCTGAGCTAAAAATGCGCTAATATTTTAACCACTTCGAAACGGCAGCCATTTTGCGTGACACACTATAATGAGCCAGTGGTATTCTTATTACAAGCGTAGCAAGTTTTCTTTTTCCGGCGTGTTAGCAGAGTGGGTTTGAGCTACCCACGCATTTGATTAATTTTCAGGTGACATTTGCTTGATTTTGTCCCATTTTAGATCACTTTGGATGTGAATTACTTGCAAGGTGCTCATCGAAATTCGCGGTGGGTATAACTGGCAAAGAGGGACGTTTGTGCTCTTCAAGGCTAGGCAAGAGATTCATTCAAAAGTCTAACTAAAACTTCACTATCTAGAGAAATAAAAAACTCACTTTCTGCCTCCTGGTGCCAAATAGCTCTACTGTAGAAAAGTAATTGACGCATATCTTGGGACGACTTTTTGTTTATTGAAATTTGTCCTTGCTTTTGGCAGGGTTCTGACTATCTTGTTTGGAGCTGCGAATTGGTCAGCCATGTCGGTCGACATGTTCAGCCACGTGACAGTCATGCGTATGTGATGTCGACGCTGACCATGCAATGTTTCATGAGTACTACGCTTTGTGTAGTACTCATGTAGTCATCTAGTTTAATCTGAGGAACCTTTAGCCAGAGGCTACTATAAGTGGCACCCAGAAAAGAAAAAAAAGGGAAAAAAGGGACAAAGGCAAAAGAAACACGGAGGAAGTACAAAGATTCAAAACAAGCGATTCGAGTTTAAAAAACTCCTAGGCCATCTATGGTCCTAGAAACTCGAATCGCTTGGAAATTGTCGTTATTGACTAAAATAATACTTCGAAGAACTCTTATGGTTGAAAAGACTCTTCGCTGATAAAATCAGGAGCAAACGAATGAATTTGACCGAAATATAGCCGAAAGATTGTGTACCAACTCGCATCTGCCATGTTGTTGACATATATATATATATATATATATATATATATATATATATATATAGACATCGTTCTGGATGTTCCGGACACTTCTGGTGAAAGTAAAAAACAAGCGATTCGAGTTTAAAAAACTCGTGGGCCTCCCACGGCCCTGGAAACTCGAATCGCTTGGAAGTTGTCGCTATTCACGAAACTAACATTTCGAAGATCTTTTCTACTCCAAAAGACCCTTCGCTGATTAAATGAGGAGCAAACGTTCCAATTTCGTCGAATTATAGGCGAGAATTGGGTACTGCCTTAGCGTCCGCCATGTTGTTGACATATATATATATATATATATATATATATATATATACACATCGTTACGGACATTCCGGACACTTCTGGTCAAAGTAAAAACAAGTGATTCGAGTTTAAAAAACTTGTGGGCCACCTACGGCCCTGGAAACTCGAATCACTTGGAGATTATCCTCACAGATCTAGAATTGAAAGATCCCTGAGTAATACGTGGCTTTGTGTAGTGATGTATAATTATAAAATGTGTGTGTGTATGTGAGTGTGCGTGTGTGCATGTGTGTATGTGTGTGTGTGTGTGTATGTGTGTGTGTGTGTGTGTGTGTGTGTGTGTGTGTGTGTACACGTGTGTGTGTGTGTGTGTGTGTGTGTGTGTGTGTGTGTGTACACGTGTGTGTGTGTGTGTGTGTGTGTGTTTCTGGAATTATTGTGCTCTGTTGTCATTCTGCATGTTCACAGGAAGAAAACATAGAATCTGTTAGGGAAATGATGGTGAGTTAATATGTATATACACATGTGCATATATTGTACTATATGCATATGCTGTGTGTGGTTGTGTGTGTGCATGTGTGTGTATGTGTACATGTGTGTGTTTGTGTATGTGTGTTTGTATATGTGTGTGTGTGTGTGTGTGTGTGTGTGTGTGTGTGTGTGTGTGTGTGTACTACGTACTCTTTCAGCATGTCTATTTAATATATTTTATGTTCCTTTTCTAACCATGTAGGCAACCAACAACCAGCACACATGGCAGCAATAACATTTTCCAAGTAAAACTTAATCATTTATTCCTTTTATTAATATTATTATTATTCTTAACTCTCTCTTATTTATTCCTATTATATATTAATTTATATACATTATAATTCTACAGTATAATTGTATATATTATTATATTCATGACATTATTTGCATACTAATCATTAATAAACCATTACAATAAAATAAAAATTAAAATGATATATAACAGTATTTCAACAAATTATAAATCCATGCATAATACAGTCAATTATAGAAAACATGTACACAGTAGTTTTTCAGAATCAAGTTAGATTCTTCGCATAAGCATACAATACACTGTACTTTCTGTGTATCAAATTCCTGCAAAGGACAATATAAATTAGCATAGTTTATGATAAACACACATGAAGTACATACAAACTTTTAACATGAATATTCACTATACATGGACATCCTCACACACGCTAAAAGTGTGTAATCAAACACACACACACACACACACACACACACACACACACACACCATGCACCCCCCACAACCACTGAAGACACATACATTAATAGAGGTACACATCAGGGCTGCATACACAATTAGGGGATAGGGGGCAAATTGAGATTTCTAAATTTTTTGTAATATGGAAGACATTATGGGATAGCTATTTTTACACACACACACACCACACACACACACACACACACACACACACACACACACATACACACATACACACACACACGTACGCATACACACACATACACACACACACACACACAACACACACACACACATCCAAATATACACTTACAATTTCAACAAAGGTCTTCAAAATCAGTACTTCAGTCTATATTCTGAACATGAAAAGAAAGAACAATAAACAATGAAACCACAAAAGGACACATACATACACACCTACAGCCGAACCTCTTCTCTACACACCTGGTTCCACTTCAGCATGGTACTATAACCAATGTGGTGTATCAAGTGATTGCAAATAGGTCACACACACACACACACACACACACACACACACACACACACACACACAAAGACACACACACACAAACATCCAAATAAACACTTACAATTTCACCAAAGGCCTTCAGAAACAATGCTTTAGTCTATATTCTGACACATGAAAAGAAAGAACAATAATCAATGAAACCACAAAAGCACACACACACACACAGTGGAACTTCTTCACTACATACCTGGTTCCACTACAGCATGCTACTATATGTTGTATCAAACATGCACACACAAACACCATACATACTCAATACCTCACACACACACACACACACACACACACACACACACACACACACACCAAACAACATAGATACGGGTACATAGTATACAACATCTACGCTAACATACACAACAAGAACATATCCAAAACAAGCGATTCGAGTTTAAAAAACTCGTGGGCTGCCTACGGCCCTGGAAACTCGAATCGCTTGGAAATAGGCGTTATTGACTAAAATAATATTTCGAAGAACTCTTCTGGTCTAAAAGACCCTTCGCTGATAAAATCAGGAGCAAACGAATGAATTTCACCGAAATATAGCCGAAAGATTTTGTACCGACTTCGTGTCCGCCATGTTGTTGACATATATATATATATATATATATATATATATATATTGACATCGTTCCGGACGTTCCGGACACGGCCTACGGCCCTGGAAACTCGAATCGCTTGGAAATAGGCGTTATTGACTAAAATAATATTTCGAAGAACTCTTCTGGTCTAAAAGACCCTTCGCTGATAAAATCAGGAGCAAACGAATGAATTTCACCGAAATATAGCCGAAAGATTTTGTACCGACTTCGTGTCCGCCATGTTGTTGACATATATATATATATATATATATATATATATATTGACATCGTTCCGGACGTTCCGGACACGGCCTACGGCCCTGGAAACTCGAATCGCTTGGAAATAGGCATTATTGACTAAAATAATATTTCGAAGAACTCTTCTGGTCTAAAAGACCCTTCGCTGATAAAATCAGGAGCAAACGAATGAATTTCACCGAAATATAGCCGAAAGATTTTGTACCGACTTCGTGTCCGCCATGTTGTTGACATATATATATATATATATATATTGACATCGTTCCGGACGTTCCGGACACTTCCGGTGAAAGTAAAAACAATATAGGGCCGCCGGAAGGCGGCCCAAAAACTACTTGAAGAAATTCTTTTTCACTGAAGGCCTGCTCTCACTAAACCTCACCGAAACACTTGTCATACAAGTTCAACCGTTCGAAAACGGTTTGCTAATTCCAAACAGAGCTGTCATCTCTCATCTTACCTGCCTGTTCCCCAAACTTCTTTGGATCTTCCCGTTGTTTCCATACTTTCGCGGTTCAAAGGTTTTCTTTTTATCCAAACATCTGCGTCCTATTCTCTGACGTGTTGAACCATAGTATCTATGGTTAGAGGACCTAAGCAAACACACATACACAAGATAACACACACGTACGCAACATATCCACGAAAACACATTGACAAACTATTTTATGAGAGACCTGCTCATACTAAACGTCGTTAAAACACTTTCACATGAGCGTTCAAGTACTCCATAATGATTAACTAAAAGACAAAAGGCTTTCTACACTCATCTTACCTGTTTCCGAAGCTTTCTTTAGCCTTTTCTTCGTTTCCATGGACTTCCGAGGTAGCGTAAGGTACAATGTCTCAGTAAAATCATCCTTCCAACAACGTTTCCGTCCTAAATTCTTCGTCAAAGTTCTCTTCCTTGTTAGATGAGGCGGCTTAACAGCTTTTGTCAGTTTTCGAGTCCTTTCACAACTTCTAAAACGAAGACAACAACTTTAAACCACTCGCTCTACCTCTAAAAATTGAAGGCCCACGGAAATTCTTGGAGCGAGTTGAATCTTCGTGATTAACTCTCAATCCAAATCTTTAGGTCTTAAAGATTCTTCGTTGACGAAAACAGAAGCAAAGACACAAAATTCACGGAATAATACCAACGACTTCGACTACCGCCTAAAAGTCCGCCATGTTGTTGACATATATATATATATATATATATATATATATATATATATATATATTGACATCGTTCCGGACGTTCCGGACACTTCCGGTGAAAGTAAAAACAATATAGGGCCGCCGGAAGGAGATGCAGCAAAAAATAAAATAAAATGAGAGATCAGAATTTCAAAACAATAATAATATTCAATCAGTTTTGGGGGATATAATAACCATTATCAATGAAATAAGGTGATTGGTATGTGAAAAGACATGCATGTTGTGTACAGAAATACTGGGCTAATCATTCAAAAGTGATGTTCACATAGTCTTGTGAATATACGAAAGTCCGCACAGCATCGTATGTTGTTTGGAAGAACTCGCCATATGGACAAGCCGACAAAACTAAATGCCTTCTGGCCAAGGGAAGTACGCAAATGTGGATGATTTAATTGAGAAGTTGAAGATGCACTGAGAAGCTGGAGTGGAAAAAAGGTTGTTAAGATAAGTAGGTGATTGTGAAGATACGCATTTGTATACGTTTTGGGCCAAGTGAATTTTCCATCTAGCAGAGAGAGTTAATACAGTATAATCTCGTTAATTCGAATCAGGATAATTCGAAATTAAGCATAAATCGAAGCTTTGCACAGGAACCATATCTTTCGCATGTAATTAGTATGACGCAATTCGAACTTCCTATGATGAAATCAGTATAATTCAAAGTGTAATTTTGCTGTTACCAGCTGGTAAGTGGGTGAAAACATAGACATTCTATGGTGAAAATGAGCAGGAACAAGGCTACTGACTCCAAGTACCAAGCAAGGACAATTGAAGAGAAGATCAAGGTGCTGAAAGAAGTGGATAGGGGAGAAAAGAAGTCAACAGTAGCGAAGAATCATGGGGTTCCGCTAAGCACGTTATCTACGTGGATAAAGAATCGCGAGAAGATCGAGGCAACAGTTTTGGCCACTGGATCGAGTGGACAAAGGAAAAAACAAAGAAATGGGCGCTTTGAGGATGTTGAACAAGCTCTACTCAGTTGGTTCCGTGAAGCTCGAAGAAATAGTATCCCTATCAGTGGACCGATCATCGCAGCAAAGGCAGCAAACCTCGCTGAAAGATTGGACGTTCAAGATTTTAAATGCTCAGTTGGATGGCTAAACCGATTTAAGGCTAGACACGGAATAATGTTCCGAAAGATTTCAGGAGAAGAAAGGGAGGTAAACGATTCTGTGCTTTCTTTGTGGAAGGAAACAATTGCAAGCAGCATTCTCGAAAAGTACAGTCCTTCAGACATCTACAACGCTGATGAAACAGCCTTGTTCTATCGAATGCTCCCAACCAAGTCATTTGTCCAAAAAGGCGATTCCTGCAAAGGTACAAAACAAAGTAAAGAAAGGCTTTCTGTGTTAGTTACTTGCAGTATGTCTGGTGAGCGTCTTCCACTGCTTGTGATTGGCAAAAGTAAAAATCCTCGGTGCTTCAAAGGAATCAAGAATTTGCCCACTGCGTATGATGCCAACAAGAATGCCTGGATGACTGGAGTGATTTTTTCTTCATGGATCAGGACACTTGACAAGCAGATGGCAAAGCAGAAAAGAAAAGTTTGTATGGTGGTAGATAATTGTGCAGCTCATCCCCATGTAAGTGATTTGACCAATGTGGAGCTCATTTTTCTTCCTCCAAATACGACTGCAAAATCTCAGCCCTGTGACCAGGGGATTATTCACAGCCTTAAATCTCACTATCGTAGACAGGTTTTGGAGAAAATTATTCGTCACATTGATCATGGTCATGAAATGGAAGACATGAAAATTAATGTCTTGGATGCATTGAGAATCCTTCAAGAAGCTTGGTGTCAGGTTTCAGCCACCACCATTCGGAACTGCTTTCACCACTGTGGTTTTCCCTGTGATACAGATGAAGAAGATCTTGAGAATCCTGAAATTTTTAGTGCCTATGCTACCTTACAGGAAAGATCCTGTATTCCTGGAGACATAGACCCAGAAGACTACCTACATGTAGATGATGATGAGCCCACATGCGCTATTTCTACTGATGATGATATTGTTGAAGCAGTTTTAAGTACTAGGATGGAGAATGAAGAACAAAAAGATGACGATGATTATAGCCTGGTGCAGCAACAATCCATCAACAAAGCAGAAGCATTTGAATGTATTGACAAGCTTAAGATGTATTTTGAACAATGCAATTATGTGCCTGGTAGCCCCATATCAGCTTTTGAGTATCTTGCCAAAGTGTGCAGTGAAGTAACCCTAACTGAAGACAAAACCAGACAGAGTACACTGGACCAATTTTTTACAAAAGTTTGAATATCAACTTCATGCAGTATTAATTTTCATATTTTCAACCTTTTATGCTTTATCATTATGATAGTACAGTAAATGTTACTCATGCATGTTCTTCTTGCACATTGATGATGTTCTTCTAATTCAAATATATGGATAATTCAAACATTTAGTCTCCGCCCGAGGAGGTTTGAATTAACGAGATTATACTGTATACCTAATTCTTTATGGGCAGAAGAAGCAGAATAATCTCTACGTTTGTGAAGGACAGTTCTACACGCAAAGTTTAAAAGTGTTTCTAACCGATGGCTTTCCTCTTTGGTGCAAACAGACCACACATTGTCACAATAGTCAAATAAGGGAAGAATGTATGATTTAAGGTAGAGAAGAAGAAGAGGCCTCTAGAGAAACCAAGAGAGACGTTGTAGAAGGCTGAGACTGCGAGTAACCTTGTTACAAACAATCTCAATATGATCACCCCATGATACGGTATCATTTACCACTACTCCAAGAAATTTGAACTTTTGAACCTGCTCAATGTATACAGTTTCTACTTTGAGAGCTAATTTGTCACTAACCTTTTATCTTGCAGAGTGAATCAAAATGCTTTTGGTTTTGGAGATGTTTAGTTTTAGACCATTTTGTTGTAACCACAAATTTGCTAAATCAAGAGTGAGTTGGAGGGAGTTTAGTTCCTGAATATTGTCACTAATTAGGAATATGGTTGTGTCATCTGCAAAAAGTACTGTGGAATTTGATGGAAGAACAGAAGGCAGGTCATTTATGAAAGCAGAAGAAAGGGTTGGGCCCAGTGTGGAGCCTTGCGGAACCCCATTTGTAGGGAAACAAAAAAAGGAATAATCATTTTCAACATGGGTTTGATGGCAACGGTTAGAGAGATAAGACTTAAACCAGGCAATGGTGGAAGGAGACAGACCAAGGTGAGAGAGTTTCCAAAGAAGCAAATCGTGATTTACAGTGTCAAAAGCCTTGGAAATGTCTAAAAACACTACTCCCACGCATTTCTTGTTATCAAGCACTTTATACCATTGGTTAAGGCAAAAAAGAAGAGATTGTGTAGAGTGATTTTGTCGAAAGCCAGATTGAAAAGGGAATAAAAGATCATTTTGGTTTAGATGGGAAGAAAGTTGTTGCTGGACATGTTTTTCAAGAAGTTTACTGGCAACAGGAAGAAGAGAGATAGGATGATAGTTTGAAGGAGGGGTTCCATCACCTGATTTATGTAATGAAACAATAGAAGCACATTTCCAGCCTTTTGAAAAGGTTGAGGAAGAAATGGAAGCATTTATAATTGCACAAAGGGGATAATAAATGACAGAGCAAGCGTCAATTAAGGTAGAAGAAGGAATGTTATCAACATTGGTAGCACATTTACGTTTGAGAGTAGCAAGATTATCCTTTACTAAATCTGGGGTGGTCATAGAGAGATTGAAGATTGGAGGGGTAAAAGGTCGAGGAGGGGGTGGAGAGTCAGAACTAGGAGCAAAATTAGAAGAGCTAACAGATGTAAAGTGATTGTTAAGTGTATTTGCAATTGTGACAGGATTGCTTTTAAAGGATGACCATGCACTAGAAGGAGACGAGGATGTAGCAAGTTTAAGAGTATTCCAAATTGCTGAAGGTTGTGCATTTTTGGAAGAGTCTATGAAAGTAATCATATTCTGCTTTACGTTGAAGCCAGACTACAAGGTTACGTTGTGCTCTATAGATATTTTTGGAAGCAGGAGATGGGTTTCGGTGGTACAAACAAAAATGCCTATCACGTCTATCCATTTTATCTCGAATAGAATTTGTAATCCATGGCATTGGGTTCTTTTTGGGCAGCTGGAAGGCAGCCCTATATTGTTTTTACTTTCACTGGAAGTGTCCGGAACGTCCGGAACGATGTCTAGATATATATACATATATATGTCAACAACATGGCGGACGCAAAGTCAGTACATAATCTTTCGGCTGTATTTTGGTAAAATTCATTCGTTTGCTTCTGATTTTATCAGCGAAGGGTCTTTTCAACCGGAAGAGTTCTCCAAAGTATTATTTTAGTCAATAATGATGATTTCCAAGCGATTCAAGATTCCAGGGCCGTAGGCAGCCCACGATTTTCAACTCGGATCGCTTGTTTACTCTTGTTTTAAGAGGTACATGCATATCAAGAACTTCAGAAAATAGCTTATTGAAGGTGTCCACTTTTTCACTGGGGTCATCAAAAAGATCTATCAAATGCCATGGTGCTATCTTAAGATCATCTATAAACTTTTGTTGTGAAAATGCTTTTAATGATTGAGGTTGGAGGATGTTAGGAACTGAAAGCTTAACCTTTTAAGACCTAATAGCCACGTATGTGGCTCCAAACACTGAATACCATTAAGTCCTGCAGGTGATCAAGATTGTGCAATGACCAAAAAACTTATATGAGTAGATACGGCATAGCTAGCACAATAAATTTGCAAAATTTCAATGTGATACACTTATGTACAAATCGTATAGAAATCGTCAAAATATAGGCAAAATTATACAAAAATGCAAGTGAACACGGTGTCATGCAATTATTATAACTAGTTTACAGAGTTATACAAACAAATATAAAATGGGTGTTAGCAGTAAATGTTGCAAGATAGGACTTTTCGCTGAATTTTGGCTTTGTATGGCAGATTAGAAGACAACTTACCATTCATAAAGAAACAGGAGGACTGATGTACTTGCAAGAAATCCTTGTACAGCGGCATTCACCACAGACTTAGTTCTGCCGTGACCTTTTCAGGCCATCTGGCAGTAAAGTTCACAAAGACGGGCGGCAAGAAGAGATTTTCATTGCTGGGACGCTTGTGGCAGTTTGTTGTGGCCAAAAAATGTTTACAGATCCACAGCTTGACCCTCAACTTTATCCAACCGATCAGCGGAATCACACCAGTGCTAAACATTTGTGCTTTGTCTTTCGAACCGGTGATTTTCTATCTTTCTTTCCATGTTCTGTGAATTGTTGTAATAATTGTCATTGTTATAATGCGATGTGAAGTTGTAGTACTTTCTTAGTCAACAAAAGTATGCATTGAAGTATAATACGTTTGAACGTGAAGAGGACTGATGCGCTTGTGAATACGTGTCAAAGAATCTCCTTTACGTCCCACCTTATGGCTGGCGAAGCTAGATTCGGCTGATTTGAGATCTTTTTGTTGGGTTAGGACTATGTAAGTACGTTTTCGAATCTATTTGCGAATGTGAAGCAGCAAAATCCTTTCTGAAAATTAGAGCCACATTTGTGGCTATCAGGTCTTAACGGGTAAGCAGTGACCAAAACACGCAGGCCTTAACACATCTTGCACCATAAGAAACCGGAAGTGGCAAACGGCACCCCTTCCTAGATACCATAACATTTGACACGTTCGTGCTCCACGTGTCATTTTACCGAGGTAGTTTGTTTTTTCGCTATAACTCTTTTAAGAGTAACTTTTTAAAATAGCAAGTGGAGTTTAATCAATACTTTTGAAAATGAAGAATACAAAAGTCAAGACAAAGAAGTCGAGTACGGCAGATTCGAGGAACAAACAACTAATAAAGTTACAGTAACCAACAGTTTATGTCTACAAAAATGTCTAAATACAAGTCTTTAAGATGTACAGCCACTGGATGGCTCTTGAGACTCAAAGACAACTTCATCATGGTATCTCTGGAAGCAGGCGTCTCAATGGAGGTGGACATTACACGTAGAACACCCGTAAACTGTCTCGCGGATACGGCCCTTCAGCATACAAGAATTCTTCTTTTGACACCACGCGCAGGCTCGTTTTCTGGATGCAAATGTTACTCCCTCATGCTTCAAAAGACTACCTGGCTTCACAAGAACAACTCCCAATGGTGACTTCACGGTCTTCTTCTTCGCAAAGCTCTCCTCGCTTGAACTGGCTGATCGCTTTGACTGTCTATTTCTACTAGAAAAAACACTGATCAGCTCCTTGACCAATGCTAGCCTGAAGAAGAACTGCTTGCCTGTGTCTGCAAGTTGTCCCTTAGATGACACAAAGGCATTCCCAATGGAAAAATCCATCAAGGACCAGAAGATGTACTTCCAGTACTTCTTGCTCTGGCGTCCAACTGCATAGTATTGCCTGAGTTGGTCAGCGAGATCCACTCCGCTCATGTACGTGTTGTACTCATGGATGACTGGTGGCATCTTCACTTCCCGCTTGGATGGGTCCTTGGATCTGCAGTTAATGGTGAGTGGTGGCATGTTCCCATCTGTAATTGTGCTTATAACACTCAGTTCCCTCTTGTCATGCCACTTGGTGGCTACCACATCGCCCTTTTGTTGTTCTATATATTCTCCAGCCTTCAATTTTTTGGATTTAATGTGGGGTGGGTAGCCCTTCCTATTTGATCGTGCAGTTCCCGTAGCATAAGTGTCTTTCTGTCTTAGGTCTTCCAGTAGCTCAAAGGATGTGAACAAGTTGTCAAAGTAAACATGGTGACCCAGGTTCAGGTAGGGTTTCATCAGTGCCATAATCACTTTGTAGCCTTGGTTATGGCCCTCCAGCTCTGGGTCCATGTTCTCCTCGCTTAGCTTGCCAGTGTAGATGATGTAGTTGATGATGTAGCCTGTCTTGGACTCAGCTAGCAACCAAACCTTAATACCAAATTTTGTAGGTTTTTTAGGGATGTACTGTAGGTAGGATATACGGCCATGATAGGCGATCATCCCTTCATCTACACTTAACTCACGGCCTGGTCTGTACGCTTGTTGAAACTTGTCCTGGCAGCTGTCTATCATTGGTCGTACCCGGTACAGAGGGTCAAAATCTGGTGCATCTTTCTTTGGCATTTTGGTGATGTCGTTGAGGTGCAGCTATCGTTCTAGGGCTTGGAATCTCCTTCTGGTCATGGTACTCTTAATGCCATAATTTGTGAAATGGTCATCTTGACTCCAGTATAGGGGGTATCTTGGGTACCTGACAAGTCCCATAATGATATGTATACCAATGAAAGCCTTGATTTCCTCTGTGTATGTTGGTGTCCATGTGGGATCAGGATGGGTCTGCTGCTTTTGTGTGGCATACTGTTTGTCTCCTCCACTATTTTGTCAATCAGGTGCATTTCAAAAACCTTACTAAAAGCATCTAGTGCTGTGTTTGATGCACCTAGTGTCTCAACCAGACCCTGTGATGTAGGTACAAAAGGTCCAACTCTCAAAGGGGTGAAGGAATAAGACCATATACTTGGGGTATCATCTTGAATTGCTGGTGTCTCATTTTCATCTGTCGTTGTCTGTGGTTCATTGTCATCCATACGGGTCACTCTCACGGGTGTACTTGAATGCATTGGGGGTCCACTTGAGGCTCATAGTCCATTTCATCTTCATCATGTATCTCTAACTCGTTGAAGTATTCTTCAATCTCATCAGCACTGTCATCGCTGTCATCTTCTCCATGTAGGTCACTCCGGTGAAGTCCAGTTATGGCGAAGAGCTCAGCGCTGTTGCTAAGAAGATCATCTATTCCCATTCCTGAGTGTTCCATCTGTGCTTCTATCCACTGTTTTTATCTATGATGCTTTG